>MQRK01240666.1:11471-55362 GCA_001938485.1 Girardia tigrina | reverse complement strand
TTATCAATTTAGAACGATGTCGAATGACGAGAGTTTCGCTGAGAGTTGTCCAAAAGACAATTCTGATTGTAATGAAAATAAAAGTTTGAAAAGCCATGTTGGTGTTCTTAATAGGTCTATCTGTAGTGTTTCAATGTTTTATTAAATACTTGTTTTATTTATGCATATCATTTAAATATTTGCTTCAGCAAACAAATATTCAAAACTAGATCATTTTGTAGCAAGTAATGGAATTCAAGAGAAGTAATAAAAAAGTTATATATTTTTATGGAAAGATGGTATAAATGCTCGAATAATTAAAAGGAAGATTAACCCAAAGCTTGGTATCAGTACTTTGTATACAAGGAACTACCATAAAACAATAACAAAAAGTCATTGTTATGGATTTTCATATATTTTTATAATTTTAATTCTATCAGTATAAGGCTCAACCGCAAATGACAGGTGCGACTCAAAAGAAGTGTTAGGAATGATTCTAGTATTTGATTCTAGGAGTTTGAATGTTGTGTTCTCACTTGTCGCTCCCAGACTAACAGTTTTCTCCAAGGAAAAACAGCGCGGAAACGTATTAGAAAGCTTACTTTCAAAATGAAATAAAAAAGTTTGGACTAAGGAAAGACTAGTTTCGACATTTTATAGACATTATTGAGGGATATTTGGTTTTTTTTATGTATATTTATTTTCTTTTCTTAAGAAAATAGATATTACTTTCCATTGGATAAATTTAAATGTTTCATAATATAATCATTAATACTATAATATAATTATGATTTCTCTCTATCATTCTGTCTGTGTGAAGTTCCCGGTGTTCAGTAAAACAAATTTATTTATTTTTATTAAATAATTTCCGTAGTGCCCCGACACATTTAATTTATTATTTCGGATCTGCCCCGTAGCATATGAATTTCGATACGGATTCGGGGGGAAAATCGGTCGCAATCCCGGATACGATTCCATACTGCCCTGATATAGAAATATAGTGAGGCAGATTTGAGGTATTCTTTCCATAAGGCCCCGACATAGAAATATCATCATTTCGGATCTGCCCGGCATACATTGATTTTAAAATTTTAAAATAATCATGTAAATATTAATAATAATGGATTTAGTTAACAAAAAAAATCGCCAGACCTGGCGAAACGGATTCACCCTAGTTACAATAATATTAAAGTTACGCGCGAATTCGTGTGGAGGTATATATAAATAATAATACACAATTGATTTATTTTAAAAAATCACGTATTACAGAAAAAGTCTTTAAAAATTGTATTGTGAAAAATGTGTAATTATTTTTTAAAAGAAAAAATACAATAAATATAAATCATTTCAGACGAAAGAATGAATAAAATGTAATCTGATCCAAATATTAAACAGCTCTGAGGTTGTGCAAGTTGTTCAAGATATGTTTACTCGAAGCTCGCATTTCATTTCTTTGTGTACGTGTAGTTCTATAAAATGAACATAAATGACGTGATTCAAAGCTACATTATTGTCAAGCACTCTCTGCCGAAGACTCCGACCTTCTTTAGGGATTAGGAAAGATAATGTTGGGTTAGTTAAGAGATTAGCCTGATCTCTTTAAAACAACTCTCTGGAGTAATAAATCTTTATTCCGCAAAGGAGGGTTTATTTACTTTTAAACTGCCACTACTTGAAAGAGTAAGATTCTTGTGATATCTGTGAAAAAAATGCGGAATCGACTTAAAGTAATATTATCCCGTGAAATGACTTTGGATAGAATTGTAGGTTCCTTTATTCTTAGTGATATTATAAATGTTTAAAGGTTCCCAACAATGTTGATATATGAAGTTTGACCAATTATCAGTGCTTGAGACAATATTAAAGATTTAATTTTCGTACAAGATGGAGCTCCTACACACTTTACTATCATTGTTGTTGAATGGTTGAATGATCGATTTGTTAGATGGATGAGTCGTCATTGTTCGCACGAATGACTTAATACCATGCAACTTTTTCTCTGGATTTGATTGAAAGAGCAAGTCTGCTATACTAAACCAAGAAATTCGGAATAACTTGGAGGGCGAATTCGTGAAGCTCTGCTTTATCTGGCAATATTTTCGTACGAAATAAGGTAATGCGATTCCTAGTTGAGTTGAGAAACTTGTCCTGAATAATGATGCTAAAATTGAATTTTAAATAAAGTCCATGCAATATGCTTTCTTTTCATATTTATTGAACATTTAAATTATATGTAAATTATAAATTACATTAATTTTATAATATGAAGTTACTTTTCAATCATCTTGCATATCTATTTTACATGTAATAAAAGTTATGCTCTTATAATTTGCTTTTTGTGGTAAACAACTGTTTTTTTCAAAAATATTTTATTAATACTATGATTTATAAAAATTGTAATATCTTAAAAACTGACAAATCTTAGTTCAAACATAAGAATTAATTTTATAAGATATATATATATATATATATATATATATATATATATATATATATGTCTGTGTGTGTAAATATATATTTAAATAAGTAAGAAGAGCAAATTGATGAAAAGAGTAACAAACTCAAATCTGTATGCAACAGAGTTTTTACGGAAGAAAATTTAATTAGGACAAGGAAGACAATTTCATAGATTTACTAGAAAAATGTCGAAAGGACTCATGATAATTTGGAACTTATTCTTCAATAAATTACAGAACCAGAGGTAATGACAGATAACAAATTTCAAACAATAAATCAACTTTATTAAGAACATTTAGACAAGTCTCATGTGAATTTTTATTGCAATTACATTTAGAGCCATTACAACTCTCAGAAAGTCTTTCTTCGTTTGCCATTGTTCTAATTGGTTTTCTTATTTCTGTTTTTAATCGTGATTATTCGAACAATTTTTCTAAGTTATTTTTTTTAAACATTTAACCTCTAAAAAATATTAATTAAAAAATAATTATTTTTAACATTTCTCAATAAATCCCAAAATAATAAAAATGTCATCAAATTATTAAAAATGCATTTAATTTAAATTTTACTAAAAATTATTAAACTTAATTTTAATTGTGAAATTAAAAATATGAACTTATCAAATGATTATTTTAATTATGTTCGAATAATTAATCCTTTAAATTTAATAAAAAAATATCAATTTCCATCTCTCAATTTCCATATGAATTTCCACCATTCTAAATTCAACATACTTAAATCAACATACAACATCCATACATTTACACATTCAAACAATTTAAAATACTCCTCTCAAACTTGCTTGTTTTAAAGTTTAATTATTTAATTAAAAAATAAATAATTATAAAGTATTTCACACAGTGTCAGATGTTGTGGACACTTTTTCCGAATTAATAGAATTAGACATTTTTTCAAAAATATTTTATAAAACGTTTTTTAAAACTGATTTTAAATACTCATTAAAAAATTTAATTATTTTTATTTTGAGAAACTTTATCTTTTATACAATTTAAACCCGAATAAATTAAAATTATTTATAATATAAATACTCATTTAATTGAAAATTTTTATTTCTATGCTTTTTAATTTAGATTTTTTAGAATTTCTATTTTTACTTTTTCAATTTAATTTCCTTGTGTTTTCAAAACCATTCTACCAGGTCCCTGGTATTCTAACATAGAGATTCAAAACTGAAATTTAAAAGTAAAATTTTGAACTATTCAGATCATATATCCCTTAAACTTAGCAAAACAAAGCCTAGTGTTACATGTTACATTGCGATGAATATTTGATTTTTTTAATGTGAAATGATGATTAAAAGAAAACAATTTTATCTACTTGGATTAAAACCAAAAAATACATAATAAAAAAATGTGATCTTAGGAATAAAAAAAATTTGTTATAAATTCCCCTTTTGTATAGTATTCTAAATAAAAAGAAATAAACAATTATTAACGAATTTTTATAGAATAATAACAAATTAACAGAAGGATAAAAATAACATAATAATTGGGATCACGAGGAAAAGGATTTTGGAAGAAGAGATATAATGGTATGTTACTTTTTTAAAAGATTTTTTGATTGCGGTTAATAATAATCTTTTCTTATGTTTACATAATTTTGATTCTTTTTTGAAAATAAATGAGAGATATATAAGGTAGTTATATCCAACTAAATGAAAACTTAATTGATCAACATTGCAATTTTCTATGATGACATTGAAGGAGGAAAATTAAGTTTTTTCTGTGTTTAAGTATTCAGGTTTTTTATCAAAATATTCAATGATTCGAAATTATTTCTCCTTTGTTCTTTATTCTTGAGTTGATTTGATAGTTGATTCGTATGTGTAGGAAGCAATAAGTTAGTACTTAGCCAAAATATAAATTTGGTCTCAATTTCAATATAAATGGACTAAAGATCACTTTCAAAATAAACTGTTCATATATAATATGACTACGTAAAAAGTTCTGTCGGGTTGGAAAGTTTTATTTGAATGGCTTTTGTATACTTTTGTTTATTTTCATCTTTATAAAATAATTACATGTACTACTTATTTTTAAACTTTTAACGTATATATACACCAACCGTAATATATAGAGAATAAATATGGGTCTTGAATATAAACTTTAATATCTGCTGCCTTCGTTAATTAACGAATGATACGTTAATTAACACAAAAAATAACTATTCACTGGCTCGAAATTATTGATATTAAAACCAACGTTAACTTGTTAAAAACGAAATCAATAAAGAAAAGATGAAATTTTATATTAATTTGAATTAGTGTTTCAAAAAGTATAGTGTTTCTAAAGTATAGGTACTAGACATTTAAAACCAGATTGTTAAGAGAACTCACATTTGTTACAACATTTATTGCAATCACAATTTGGATCATATTTATGAATATCCTTAATAATGTCTTCGTTCAAATTCATCAATCAATGCTTAATACTTCTCATCCCATTCGGAACTAATTTGAAGAAAATTATTTTATTTTAAATATTTAATTTAAATTTTATTGGTTAAAATAAAATTACTTTTATTAACATTTAAAACCATTAATTTGACTTAATTATTTAAAAATTCTCAAAAATTAAATTATTTAAAATTTAAAATAATAACAAAATAAAAATTTGAATATTAAATCTAAATTTGAATAAATGAGTTTCAGATTATAAGAATTAAAATATTAATCATCCATCTGATTAGGAGAGGCACAATCCCAAATCAATATACAACATTCAAATATGCAAACAATACACAAAGCATCAACATTTCAAAGATTCCTCCCACAGATAAAAGAAACTAATCCCTTACTCGACATATCAATTAGTATGGAAAAAAGACAAGAAAAGAAATAAAAAAAATTTTCAGATTATTTGTTCTGTTCATTTATTTCCGAATTATTTACACTATCTAAATATTTAGTAAAGTGAAATTTAAAACACTAATTCCTTGTTTTTAACAGATAATAATTAGAAAAGTTTTCATTCCTAATAACTGTTTTAACATTCATGCATGGTATCATAGAAATATTGTAGTGAATTTATCGAATGCAGGTTGGTAAAGTGTGATAATAGTTGTTACTCTAATCGCTAATTCTAAAACAAATGTTGTTATTTCTATTCCTCATTTGGTTCGATAACGTATTGTTGTCATTTTTGTTATAAATACAATAAAAGTTTTAATTTTTATCTAGTATTTTATAAAACTACGAAAACGAGTATATTATTAATTCTCTTCTTATTATTGTTAGGTTCGTAATAATTCGTAGTTGAATAATCAGAAGTTGACATTTTTTAAAACTTTTATTTAATAACAACAAAATTACATATTTTTTAAACAAGTTTTTTTGAATAAATTTCCGAGAAACACTTTATTTTTTCTCGCATGTACCATTTATACATAAAAATAATGAATTTTAAATATAAATAAATAGTTTAATATTTCTTTTTTTAATTTATTATTTAACTAAAAATATTTTACTTCAAACCTTATTAAAGTTATTATTTTTAAATTATTTATTTCAAATTAAAAACCTATTTATTTATTTCTAACATTATTGAAGTTTTAAATTTTAAAATTTGAAGTCAAACTATTTTATTTAAATATTTTTATAATATTTTATTCCAAATTTATTAAGTGTTTCGTGATTTATAAAAGTCTTTTTATCAAATTATTTTACCATTGTTAATTTAAATTATTTTAAAATAAATTTACATATATTAACTTATTTTACTTTAATCATAAAATTCTTATATTTAACTTTATGATATATTTTTTTATGTTTTTGAAATTTCTTTTTTTAGATTTAATTCAAATATTTATACGAGTTTTCAAAAATTTTCACAATTTTTAAAAACATTTCTTTATTATTTTTATTTGCGTTTCTATTTAAATTTGATAGTCTTAAAATCAATTTTAATATATTAATTAAAAAAAAATTTTGATTATTATTTACTTTATTTATAATTTATATCTGAAAACAAAGCTGATTGGCATTATAGCAGATAATGTGTGCTTTGAGTTTGACCTTGTCACAGAATCAAATGCCTAATTAAGGTTAAAATATCAATAAAATTTTAGGTAAGGTAAAAAAACCTTTCACACCACAATTATACCCAATTAGTAAAGTCTACAGAGTTGAAAAACGAGTTATAATCAGATAATCTGTGGAAAGCAAGTTATTTTGAATTTAAATCTTTAATTCAAGGTGCATTACATTATTAGCTTGCTTCGCTCAATGGCACTCTTCTTACCTGCCAAAGAATTCGAAAATATTAATCACCAAAGAGTTTTGTCGTCAGAAAAGCTATAACTTCCTATAGATGGAAGAGGAGTGAATTGAAGAATGAATTAAAATATATAATTAATTTAAATTATTTAATTGACTGAATAAATATAAATTAATTTTATGTATAATTTCCGAAAAGACCAACGTTCATACAGTAATAAATGTGAAATACGTATATGATTTTCATAAAAAAATCGTCAAGTAAACTAAATTATATTTTAAAAGCATTGAAAATATTTGACTCAAAATAATAATATAAAGCTTTTAGTTAATTTTACCATCATCTTTCGAACAATAAATTTAGAGAAATAAAATACTAAATTTCAGTTTGAGATCTAATATTTATTAATAAACTTTTAGTTGTCTGGAGACGGTTATAAATTATATTTTAATTATTATAAAATAAATAACCGCTATAAAAGTCAGATTAATAAATCTGAGGAAGTGAATCACAAAAATCGCTTTTTGTCTAAATTCAAAGAATAACAAAGCAGTTAAAAGATCCTCGGTTGCTATTTATTTTTTCAAAAAAAAGATTTTTAGAATAAAAGATTTTCCATTCAGGATTCATTTGGTAAATTATTTATTTACTTTTTGATTATTTTTACTGTAAGAAACTTTAAAATATTTTATTTTTGAAAATGATTTATGAAAAGATCTTTTCGGAAAATATCAATTTATATTAAAGATGTCACTTTATTAATTTTCAAATTATTTACTTCTTCATTATTGTTATTATTAAGAACATTAATTGAGTTTTCTCTACATTTATTATTATCACAATTTGAATTGCAACTAGAACAATTCTCCGTAAAACTTGCGTAGCTCGTTATCGTCCTTGATTGATAATTTTATTAATAATATTCTTCAACGTCTTATTATTCAAACAAATTTAAATTACAATTTAATTATTACAAAAATAATTTATACTTTAAATTAAAAATAAATTTTATTTATTTTAAGAAAATTATTATAAAAATATTATTTATGAAATATTAATTTAATTTTATATTTATTGTTTAAATTTTAATAATTGATTAAACAACCCGACGTACTAAAATATTTAAATTATCAATCTTCCATCTGGGTGGGGGAAACACAATCCTAAAACAGCACACAGTAAACATCATTCAAAAATATTCCTCACAGTTATTATTCATTTTTTTCATGATTCATATGTATCGTAAATGGGAATTCAATAGAAATTAATCGAGTTCTATATTCTCCTTTACAATAATAATATAAATAAAAAATTTGAAAATTATCTAATAATATTATATTGAGCAAAAACAATTTAACAGAAAGATGCAAAAGAAAAACGAAGTCATGTAAATTATTACAATACAAAAGAAGTGAAGATTTATGGATAGATAAAAAATATTAGTTACTTCTAGAGGGGGTTGTTTTAGATGTGATTGATCAGAATCAGTATTCAGGAGAATTGTAATAGTGGATTAAAAATAGCTTTTTAAATATTTTTTTAAATATTGAATTGAATGTTCGTTCGGATCAGTCGTATGGATATAATTGATCAATTGGTTCGACCAAAGTTCGTTTGAAAGGATATTTGTTTGCTTGTTTAGTAGAAATTTATTCAATAATGAATTTAATTAGTTTATTCAGTTGGAATTTACTCAATAATGAAACTTGGTTTGAAATGCAATTTGTAAGCATTATTCTTTGAAAATTAATTATTATTTTTTTAATTTGTAAAATTGTACAATCATTTTTTTATTGATTGAATTTTATTATTTTAATTATATTATAAAAGATAGTTATTATAATATTTATATGTATATATATATATAAATATTCGTGTTTATATTTGTATGGTTATATATAGGGTAAATTGTTAATTAACTATATGAAGCGATCTAAAGGATATTTATGGTTTTATTTATTTTTTTATTTTTTGTGAAGTGTAATTGTTGAATAAATTTTAATTCTTTATGATTCTAAGCTTAATAAATGATATTGACGTACAGATCCTGTTTTTTTTCTAGATTCTTTAAAATAGGACCGAAAGGTTTTCTCAGATTGCTTTCACAAAATAAAATGTTTTTTCCATTTAAATAATTCTGTAGTAATCGCTACAAATTCTGAAAGGTATATTGCAAACAGCAGGTACCGAGTCCAACTTGATTGCTTATTTTAAATTTCCTCACTTTGGATAGAAGACCTCTTCAAACTATGTCTCTAATTTTGAACAGTATATCAGTGAACATTTCTGAGAGTTCGGAAGTAGACTTCTAACATTCATAATTTTTTATCGATATTAAGTGATGCGAACAATAAATCTAACTTCGAAACTTATCTCTTCATGATTTCCCTCTAACCCCAGTTTCAAAAAGCTTTCAGTAGGAGAAAAATGAGAATTCTCCCTCAGTGACTCCCCCCCGGGGGGGTTCACCGTAACCATGGCAACGGTCGCGGTTATCCTAGCAACGGTTCTGCTTCAATTGACAACGCTTCTTATTGGTTCTCGGTTCCCTAGCAACGGTCCTTATCACCCTAGCAACGGTTCCGATCACCTCAGAAACGCTTCTGATAGGTTCCCGGGTCCATAATAACGGTTCCGATTTCCCTAAAAATCATTGAAAACACCTTTAATTTAATACTGCGCAAGTCGTATGGATGCAGACGTCTGATGGATTGGCAGCGATTTTGTAGTGATTCGACGCTCTTCTTGAAACAATGATCTTTAATTTTCAATCCATGGTATTGTAAATTTCTCACGGATGGTATTCCCTTTCTTCTTAAAAATAAATGTATGTCTACTTTTCAACAACCTTACTCATTATTTCATAGTTTTCAACAATGTATGTTTTCTTCTGTAAATTAAAAAACTTGATAGCTCTCGACCTCTGAACTCATGTATAAGAAGTAAATTGAAGTTCCTAATAATATATTTCTTCTACAGGCTGAAAAGTTCAAACAAATTCAACATTTATATAAATATTATGAATATTATTAATAAAAATAATTATTAACAAAAACAGTGAAGATAATGAGTTCAATTATTTTCAAATGCAAAAAGCAATTTTTTATGAAATGCCATTTATAAAAACGGTGATTCTATTTTACTTAATTGTTTCCCTTCTTCATTGTAATTATTGATGCAGTTTTTATACATAAAATGACATTAAAAAACGACTTAGTTCAACTCAAACAATAAATCTTTATACTTTTTTGTTTTTTTTAAAAGGGATTTTTCTTATTTTAAAATTTTATTTTATTTTATTATTTTGGTTTTATCATCATATTTTTCATTAAGAACTCAAAATTCAACAATACTTCTATTTTCATATTATATTTTAAATAATTAGTTCATCTTAATTTTGTTATGTTTTAAGAAAATATGAAAATTTTATCATTTTTAAAACACTTAAAATTATTATTAAATTATTACATTTATATTGATTGCAATTATAATATATAGAAATATTTTATATTTTATAAATTTACATTAATTATAGATATAATCTTATTATATTGAATTATTAGATACAATCAAAAAAAATAAAATTAATGATGTTAGAATATATTATTATATTTAATTTATATTAAAATATTTCACAATTTACAAATTATAACTACAAAGAGTTATCTTTTTATATCGAAATTGCAATGAAATATCGATAATTTTTATTTTAAAAACTAAAAAGGATTTATTCGACGGATTTATGCATTTATAAGGAGTTTTTCAAAATGTTACTCAATTTTTGGTATTCAAAATTTTTTACCTTAATTATTATATATTATATTATTATATATATAAAAGCCCAGATTTCCATCTGCGTAACACTCAAAGTTTGCTGTGATCGAAATACGCACACGAACACACGTAAATGAGAGAGAGAATGTGTGATTGCGTGTTAGGGCGAGTGATACAGAAAAGTACGAAAAAGTACTAAATGTATAAAAACATTTCAAATACATTCTAGAATCGTGCATATTGATAAATTGTTGTCTGTTGATTAAAATTTTTCTTTAAAATCAGAACAAAACATTTAAATTGATTCTATTTATGTCTATCGATATATTCAAACTGTATCTAATGATTTACATATGCTCTTTTATATACTACAAAAGACCCGTCATATGTGACGGAAGAGCTGAATTTTCTTCTTTGAAAGTTTATGTTTTAATTCTATTAATCAATTATGATTTTAAAATTAAAACAGAACCTTTCAAAGAAGAAAATTCAGCTCTTCTATCATACATGACGGGTCTTTTCTAGTATGTTATATTATTTTATAACACATTTAGAAATTTATTTATTATATTTTACATTTATTATTATAAAAATTAAAATAGTTAAAATAAGTAAAAGTTAAAAACTAAATAAAAATAAATTATTATCGGTATTAATACAAAGAAGAATATCAAAATTCTGTCTCACATTATTGTTTACTTTGATTAAATTACAGAGATGAAAAACTATTTCGTGTGTAAATAGTAGATCTAATATTCTAATTTCCAAAAAAAAATATTATTCGGGGGGGATGTTGAATGAAAATTAAAAACACAAATAAAATCAATTTGCCTTCATATTTTGCTATGACACCATTTGAAAGAAAAAAGGATTAGTGATACTAATTATTAAACAGGCATAAAAACCGGTAAAATATTAATAGTGGAAAAATATAAAGTCAGTTAGTAAAAATAAAACAGTATTAGTTTTTTCCAAATAAAAGTGTAACTGTCTAACAAACTTTATTACCACTTTTATCGTACTGTCAAAGTATATGTATATGTATACATGTATATTATACTACATTTAGTATTTTAGACACCAAATATTCAAAATTAATCTCTAATATATAAAATTATTTTATATAATGTTTTGAGTTTGAAATTAATTGTAGATAAAATTTTGTTATAGTGAAATCGTGTATAAGAAACAAAATTTGGAACATATTATGGTAATAAGCTCTATTGTGACATAGTTAACATTGATTTCAACAATTATCTAGTTTGATAGTCAAGTTATACAATATCGAAAATATTGTTGTACGAAAATATATCAAATATTTCGCAATATTCGATTATAGACCGGTTTTCGAAATTCGGTTCTCGTAATTATTTAATGGAAATTAAGAGGTTGGCAAGATTTTGTTAAGTCAGGATTTACTGTTCAGAATCGTTAGTAAGCTATTAGTAAGTTGGAATAATTGTCATTAATATTTGGGATATTATGAAAATAAAATTCAGTTTTTGAATAGCAATTTAAAAAAACTTTTATTTTAAAATAATTATTTTATAAAATTGATTTATTATTTTATTATTTTAATTGTTAATGTTTTGCTAAATGTAATTAATTTAATTGGTTTGATTTTCAGGTTCTCAGGAAGAGTTTCTTGTAATTATCTTACAGGTATATGAATTAATGTCTAGTCCTCTGGAGTAGTACGATACATTGCAGGACGAAAACTTGATTAACTGGTCTGATTGACTTATTATATCACTTGAACTACAATAACTCTAGACAACAAAATTATTAGATATTTAAATTTCTCATAGCATAATCGGATCTCCATAAATTTAAACATTGTTTATTAAATATGTTTTATCATAAGTAGATTGAATGAGCATATTGTTTGTTCACTAATCAGTTGATTGATTCTAGTACTATTTCTTTTTATTCTTGTACACACCCACAATTGTTAATATCTCCCACATTCTCGGACTCCTATCCGAGTTGGTCCAACGTCTCGATCTCTCCTCGTCTCTTCCTGTTCGTCCCACTCTTCGCACCTCCGTATATATATATCATTCCTCCTCTTCGAATAACATTCTTCTGCGTAATGGCCTGTCTTTTCACATTGCGAACATTTGATTCTGCACTCTCTCCGTATATGACCTTTCCGGCCACAGCCAAAACACGTGATGTCTCGTTGTTTTTTGGCATTGTCTGCTGCTATGGCCCACTTCTCGACAATTCCAGCAAGTTCGTTGATCTTCGTTTGTCTGTTTTACCTGAAACGTCTTATCATCTGAATGTGGGGAATATTAACAATATGCTGTGATAATTATTTTAAAAGAAGAATAAATTATATTTCTTGGAAAACAAATATCCTAGGTTTTGAAAAGATAGACTTGATTAACCCATCTTGCAGTTCCATTGATTGTATTCTGATTATTTTGATTTTTCTATATATTTGTAAAATGTTTTGTTTTAATTTAAAAATTATATGTATATGTGATAATTGGTTTTTCAATTTCTTTTTATTTAATGGAATTTCATTATTAGTAATAACCGAATTTTAATATTTGATAACTATTGAAAATTCAAATCTTGGGGTAAGGCTGTTGCAAGATATTAATTCATGCAACTTCTATCATACTAGTTTAAATTAAATTGATAAATTCGTTGAATGACAACTCTAATATAGGTATTTTGAAAATTATTATTATCCTCTATTAAAACAAACTTAACATTGGAAATTTTTATATTTCTTAGAAAAGAAAAATATAAATATTCATAACAAAACACATCTATTTCTAAATAAAAGATACCACTTAACATATACAATGTAACATATAAATATAATATTTAGAAATCAAAGAGATGCTTGCGTAATCATTGTGTAATAAATATACTATCAATAAAGTTAAAGAAGATAATGTTTGCATATTGATTTTAGGATCAAAATATTTTATCAGTAATGCATCACATATAAAACCCCAACCATGAAAATTATCATCACGTGAACTTGTATCAACTTTACTATTAAACTAATTCTTTCTATGTTTAACAATATTACGATTACTTTCATTTGGATTATATTCCTGGACTCGTTTTACTTTCATTACTTTAAGCAGAAATAACTCTTTCTAATCCATTCTTGATACTAGAAAAACTAGTAAAGCTACTAGAAATACTAGTGAAGCTTAAATGAATTATTAAATCAAAAATAATTTTTATCCATGCTTTATGTGGGCAGAACTTTAATTGACCAACAGAATTTTTGTTGTTATCTTTGTAGAAGGAAAAATTACTATTACATTTTTAAAAATCTTTCCTTTGAAATGATTTGAATGGTCAACTAACACAAACTAAAAATTAAATTGGCTAAATATTAATAGGTTAGTAAATAAATTACTAATTGGTCAGTAAAAACCTAATACTGTTAATTTGTTTAAATTTACATTAATTAACATATTAATATTAAACCTTTCGCGTTGAAAATTAACAAAGCGATGAAGAAACTGACAATGAGATGCAAGAAGATAACATTGAACAAAAAAAGAAAGAAACGAAACTCAAAGATTGGGTTAAATTTTCAACATACAACAACGAAGAAGAGTTTATCAAAGCATTATCATTCGGTACACCCTTGGGACGTATGTACCAGAACCGAAGTTACGATGGACGAAAAGTATACTATAGTCGCAAGAAGTTTAGAATTTGTAATGAAAAACAATTTGTCGCCTAATTATACTTATTGTATCATGCATATAAAGAAGTTGTTACAGTTTTCAAGATTATAACTGAACATGACGAGTGCATCAAAATTCATGATATACGAGAATTGAGCAAAGAAATCAAAAAGCAAATACGACAAATTTTTTATGATGGTATCACAAAACCAAAGCAGATTATTTGTGCATTGCAATCAAGAAAAATAGAAGTGTCAAAAAAGAAACAATTAGCTAATTACCTTCTCAATATAAGAAACAAAAATATGGTGATTCATCAATTAGCGTTGGTCAATTAGAGCAATTGTGTGAAGATCACTCAACGATTCAAGCTAATGAGAATGAAGCTTTTGTTATAATCTATAATATTGTATATCAGAATGAAATTGACGAAAACGACGATGAGAACGATGAATATGATCAAGATATTTTTAGACTTTTCGTGCCAACCAAACGTATTCTGAAAATCGCTTTGCAAGCAAAATATATTAACGCAAATACAACATGCAAATTGGTCTAACAAGGGTTTCCAAAATTAATTATTGGGACCACAGATATGCATAAAGCCTTTCATCCATTTTGACTAGCTTCAGATTTTTAAGTTCATTTTTCAAAGCTTCCAAAGTTAACAAAGCTTCTTTTTAACCGATAGAACTGGTCTCAGATGCAGCAGCAGCAATTAAAAATGTGTTCAAGAAAATTTTTCTAAATGAAAATCAACTAGTCACTTGATAGTCACACATGAAACGAAAAATTGATTCACAGGTTTCAATGATCAACGATAAAAGCTTACAAGAAGAAATCATTAGTGTTGTTCAGTCGTAACAATTGTGCAATTTAATCGAGCTTTTTGTACAGGTGATCAGATTGTTTTAGTGAAAATGGAAATCAAAACGTCTAACAAGTTCTCAACTCAACGTTTTTTTAAATATTTTTAAAATGAATGGCTGGTTGAAACTAATCGTGATTGGTACGAAGGATTAGCAATTATCGTTCCAAGCACAAACAACACCTTAGAAGCTACGAATAAAACAATCAAAGATGACTAAACATTTAGAGAACGCTATTCATTGTGACAATTTTTAAGCTTAGCATCAGTAATTCTCTCAAATTGGTCTAATGAATTTGATCCAACTAACAATAATGCCAAAATATTCGCCTTAGAATCTATTATCTCTTTGAATCTATCGACTAAGTATTATCAATGGGCCAAATCTTCAAAAGATATTATTGGTGAAGATGAAGGCCCAAGACGAGTGTTCTACATTTCGGCTTGTGCTACGGAGAAAGTAAATGTAAATGATTTAGGGAAATATAAAAAGCAATGCTTTACAACTTTCGCTCAATTCAGAAAATCTTTTAGAATATGGTGAATGGAAGAAATTACCAATTGGATGAACGCAAAATTTTATTACCAAGCGTTTCTGAAGGAATTTATCTGTAAACACGTTTTTGGTATGAAAATTCGTCTCAAACAATTCAAACCACCTGCAACAGCTAAATATGTTCCTCTTGACGAAAAAAGAAAACGCGATAGACTCTCAAAAGCAAAGAAAGCCTTGATTGTGCAATGACAAAATAAATTCTTTACTACTCGCAATCATTTTTTATTGATATTATATCATTTTTTACTACTCGATTAAGTTTTTTTTTATTGATCATTTGGTTATTTATTTACTAACCTATTTATATTAAGCCTTAAATAAATGATTTAAAGCAAGGATTTCTAATTGAAATTGGATTAAAAAATATCTTTAATTGAGAGAACTTCAAAATTTAATTGTGAGTTCATAAGATTATTTAAATTATGTAGATCGGGTCACATTTTAGAACTATACAATTAAATAGATATTCTATAAAAAATAATAATTAAATAATAAAGATCAGCGAATCGATTTATATCAGGAAAAAAGTCAAAAAATTGTTCGAATTTTTTATAGTACAAATTATTATTTTGTTTATAATGAATTCAAATATTGATGTAACTAACAAGGTCTTATGTTATCAGTACGGGTTTACAAAATGTGAAATAATGTTTTAAATTGGTTTTTAAATACAAAACAAATGTGATAAATATTCATATTGTAATATCATTTTTATTTCCATTGTTCATTATACATTAATTGTTTACATTTTTAGTTTGTATGGTACACTTGTCGCCCTGTTTTAACCTCCGTTTCGAACGATTTCTTCTACAATTATAAAAATTCTACAAAACCAGCTCAAACTTTCAATAGAATTTGTGTTTCTATAAATAACTTCTAAAAAAATAAACTTCTCAAATTTTATAATGGGTTCTTATGTATTCAGATGATTTGTCATTATTTCTTCCTTGATTGTTGTCTGTCATTTTCCTACGTTTAAAATGCATTTTATTAAATGTGTTTTCATTTTTAGCGAAATAAATTTTCAAATAAATATGGAAAAAGAGCAATTAAAATGAATTTTTAAAGAAAGTCGTAGAAATTAACTGCTAGGTCATTATAGTAACGAGTTCTTACTGAATATTTTTTAAAATAGCATTACTATTTTTTGTTTATAAAAAATAAATTTATATTGATATAGTCATAACTATGTACCATTAGTATAAAAGGTATAAAAACTATTATAATATCTGTTATTTGTTTAGTTATTTTCGAATTTTTTAATAATAAAAGTTTTTTTTGAAAAAAAAGTGCATTCGAAGAATTGTTTGTTTGATGAAGTCATTTTCGAAGAACTCGTTTCCAATATCTATACAAGTAAATAACAAAACTTATCAATAGTCTAAATGTATAAATTTTGAAAAGCAAGATTTAGGAGATGTTAAAGGATTAAAATATCTGCAATTATAAATCAAATCAAATTATTCAAAGATACAAAAGAAAATCGAATAACTTATGGCAAGAAATTATTTAACCCTTAATAACCTAGAGTTTCAATTTTGATACCAATCTTTTAAACCGAATGTTCACATTACTATTAGTTTTTTTTATAGATTGGCTGTACGTATTTTACTGTTGTATAATATTCTTTCCAACGAAATTAAAAATATTAAATTAATATTATTTTATCTATGACATATTGTAAACACAGTAATATTAAAAATAAATCACTTTCGTAAATCAGGCTACTAAGAGTTAAACACAAGACTTTGGAGAATTTCCTTACACTTTTAGAGATAATTTTCCTGTTACTGTTTTGTAATATTAAAAAACTTTTTATTTTCCTTTAGTCTCTTTTCTGTTAGAATTTATGATTATGATATTTTATCAGTAATTAACATTTTATTCATTTGATTGCACAAAACATGTACAACAATGTCAAATAGAAGAGTTATAATTAAAACTGTTTAATTAGGCTACCGTCAATATAGAAGGTAACAATCTACGGACGTATAAATAACAAAAATATCTGTCTAAATAATTCATTTACTAAATTATTGACGAAGGAGAAAAAATGAAGGTAAATATTTTATCGTGGCAACAGAAAAACGAAGTTTCGAGAAATAGAATAAATCAATTTATTTAGCAGTTTTTGTAGGATATCCTTGATTTAAAATTAGAAATTTAATATTTGATATATTAGCGTTTCACACAAAAACATTCACAATAAGAGAACGAGGTTCAATTCTATTTTTGCTATTACGAAATACTAATAATTATATTATGTCTTTCGAGTTAATGTTTTTATTTTTGGTTTCAATTTTAAATCAAATATTCGTTAGAGGTTTGGGCCTGTTTTAATTTGAAGCGTATATTCCTATTCGTACATATAAAGTGGTGTTAATAAAAATTTCAACAATCCCAAAAATTTACATACAGAACTGGTAAGCCTTTGAAGGAATATATTGCTTGAAGAATAGTCTCACTTTCCAGAGAACTAAACTCTCATCAATACATAAATTATTTAGAAAAGTGAATCTTTATGTCGGCTAAAAATGGGTTTAGATCCAAATAACATTTTTAGATAAACACCGAAAATATTAAAAAATATCTGTATAAGACAAGAAAGGAAATATTATTTAAAATCTTTAAAAAATCGAGCAGCCATAATAATAAGAATATCAAACCTGATTTGAATACTGGACTTGACTGAGAGGTAACCAACTTGTTCCGAGTAATTTGTCCCATAAAATACCTTTATTCCACAATTCCAATGTCAGGCCAACATCAATTCTTTGTGTTTCGCTGGATTAAATAAAATTTGTTTATAACATATTATAAATAATTAAAAGATAGTCAAAATATACCATAATACAATAGTCAAATAGATAAAATAAAAGAAGTATTAATTATAAAATAAACGTAGAAAATTTCAGAAATAATTATTAAAAATTTTGTCTTTTGTACGTATTAAGAACACCAATATGGGTTTTCAAACATTTATTTTCAATACAATTCGAATTGTCCTTTGAACAACTCTCAGCCAAGCTTTCAGAATTCGACATTGTTCTAAATTGATAAATATTTGTTTATGTTTTATAATAAACAATTATTCGAACAAATTTTCATTATTTTCAGATTTTATTTTAATTTTAAAATTTTAGTAATAATTTTATCTACATATTAATTTTATTTCAGATGATAATAAAGGTTTTTATTTTGAATCTAGATTTTTCGCTACCATATATTGAGACGTTCTAATCATCGATAAACGGGTCTTAAAGGTATTTCATTTTTATGTACCTTCGGAAGTCCATATAATTTGTAAAAGGTTTGCATCCAATTGGTTCTCAACCAGCCTAATTATATGGACTTCCGAAGGTACATTAAAAATGGAATACCTTTAAGACCCGTTTTATCGATAATTATAACATCCGAAATATGGTAGCGAAATATCTAGATTCAAAATTAAAACCTTGATTATCATTTGAATTTTTGTGTCGTGATAGTTTTGAATTTGTTGATTTCATTTCTACTTATAAAGTACAGAATGAAGGTGAATTTATGGTTTCTTTTGACATCTCTAGTTTATTTACAAATGTTCCTTTGGTTGAAACTTTGAATTTGTGTTATGATCTATGGAAAAATAATCATTCAGAACATCATATTGTCGACGAGGTTGGGTTTCGTGAGTTATTAAGTTTTGCAACATCAAATGTTCATTTTCTTTTTAATAATGAGTGGTATAATATGTACTTCCATTTTCAAATTTTATGAATTTGTTACATTCAAATGTTACGTTTACAGTTGAAAGTGAAAGGAATGAAGTCTTACCTTTTCTGGATCTTTTGGTTGAAAGAAAATCTCTTAGTTATGAGACTGGAATTTATAGGAAGCAAACTGATACAGGTTTATATACTTCACCAGACAGTTTTTGTGAACTTATGTATAAAAGAAACATGATTAAAGGTATAATTTATCGCTCTTGGTCAGTGTCTTCCACTTTTGTTAAATCTGTAGAAAGTGTTAATAAACTAAGTTCGTTGTTAAATAAGAATGGCTATTCTAAATCTTTTCTAGAAAAATTAATAAAGAAAACAGTAGATAAAATACTTTTGAAAGATTTTTCGAAAAATCATAGTTTGGCTTCTCCTGATGGATCTAAGAAAGAAATCGAAGTATCATTAGATATTAATAATATGCCTAAATATTGTTTAATTGTACCTTATTCTGAAGAATTTAAAAATTATATAACGATCTCACAAAATTCAAAATATGTTCAGTAATAAATCTATTAAACCTTTAACACTTGGTTCTGATATTGTTTGTAAATATAAATGTTATGGGTGCGATGCCACATACATTGGAGAGAATGCCCGTCATCTCTGTAAATGAATTCAAGAACATGGTCGAAAAGAGAGTAAGAGTAATATTGCGGAACACAGGAAAAAATGTAAATGTGATGTTAATTTTGATAATTTCAAAATTCTGTGTAAGCATTTTGACAGTTATTGGGAGAGAGTGTCGTGTGAAGTATTGTTAATTAGGTCACGTTGTCCTAAAATCAATGTTCAGTTGGCAGTCTCAACCAGCTTATCGAGAATTTTCGAAAAACATGATTTCATGTAATCGATTACATAATCATAATTTTTGTATTTATATACAGGTGAATTGATTATTAATTAGTGACCTGAAGATGACGGTAGATACGTCAAAATATATTATCTATAAATATATTTTTTAATGGATGAGTTTTGTTATTAGAATTAACTTATAATTTGTCAAAATTATTACAGACTATGAATTTAGACATTATAAACGCTATGCAAGCAGTAAAAGATATAGTTCAAGTTTTTCAAAATTGCAGAGAGAATGGAGATATTGAATTCGACTCTATGTATATTCGAGCTTAAGAAATGTGTGGTAGTTTAAATATAGAGATAGTTATTCTCAGAACTACAAAATTTAATAAATATCTTTGTAATATATCATCAACAGATCCCGAAGTTATATCAGTTTTTAATCTTTTTTATGGATGATTTAATTTCTTCGTTAAATGACAGATTTCTTGCACACGAAACACTAATAATTTTTTTTCAATATTGTTGCACTGTCGCGGTATTTTTTTAATAATAATGAACTTAATTGATACTCTCCATAATAGACTTAGTAATAATGGTTATAATAAGAAATATTTAAATAACATCATTAAAAATACTGTGGAGTCAATGTATTTAAAATCAAAAGACAAAATTAATAAAAATTTGAATGCAACTGATGAAGAGATTAATTTAAAAAAATTTTTTTAAACTCCGTATTCCGAAGGTGCTAGGGATTTTAAACGAATTTTAGAAAAACAGGCCCCAGTAGGTATTACAATTAAAATATTGTTTCTAACTAATAAAAATTCTAATTACATTTCAAATAAATCTAAAACACAATTGGGTATGAAAGCAAATTTAGTTTACCAATATAAATGTCACAAGTGTTAATCCTTGTACATTGGAGAGACAAATCGTCACCTCCGTACTAGAATTACAGAACATACCCATTCAACTAGAAAAAGCTCAATTTTGGACCACATAGTGAAATGTCATGGAACTCAGAGGAGGGTATTTGATAATGATTTTCTGGTTTTGATTAGTAACTTTGATCACAATTATGAAAGGACAATTACTGAAGCACTCTTGATAAAGTTTTGTAAACCGAGTTTAAATGTGCAAAGTGATTCGTCCAATCATAATAGAGTATTTTGACGTAACACGCTGTGGCGTAATGGTCATCTTTCTATATAAACAATAACTTTCAAATTAAATACAGAACTGAAGATGCCACAAAAGTGGCAATACATGTTTTATAATAAAAATTTAAAATTGAAATCGTGTTATTTGAGTTTAATTACTAAATTACCATTTGATTTAACCATTAATGTAATGAAACACAAACGTTTAATTTTAGCGCCAAATTTCCATTTTTATTAATGATTGCAATATTCAAACAAAAATGATAATTACAAAATCAAATGAACAGTGCCACAAATATTTTCAGTTCGAAAGAAATGATGTTCCATAAGAATTTATTAAAGGATGTGGTAATTTTTTATGAAGATGATCTTTCTGACCTTATGAAGATATATTACATTGAGAATGTCCACTAAGGCGGCAAAAGTAGAAAACCAAGCAAGAAAAACCAAAAACAGCTAATGATACCTTAGCAGATTGCCACGTACATCAATTTCCTAATATTCAGATACTTTTGTAAATTTTTTCAATATTACTAGTCACCACTAAACAGATGAAAGAAGCTTTTAAACATTGACAAGAATTAAAAATTAATTACGAGAAAGTTCCAGCGAAAAAAAGGCTCAATGCATTAACTTTGCTTTCCATTCTCCGAGATTTAAGTATCAAGGTGGATCATTTTAGTCAAATATAAAGTCGCTTAAATATACGTTTATAAATTATTTTTTATATATATCATCGTTTATGTAATTATTTATTTATGAAATAATATTAAAGAACATAATAACTAAAGGTGTTTTTTATTTTATTCTATTATGCATTTATAAACATATATATTCATCAAAAGATATTGTTTTAATTCTTTTCGAGTATTTAAGGAAAAGTATTTTATTTTGATATATTTAATTTTAAAGGCAGTAAAATAAAGGTTTATCTATAGACAAACATTTTTCTACTTTTTTTAACATGACCGCAGAAAGTGTTTGAAACTACGACAAGGTTAGGAGTATTAAAAAGGTTATAGCTCCCTACCCTAACGTCATTTATAAAATTTTATTTTAAACAACAACATTCCCCGAAAAAAAATCCTGGCTACGGCATTGGAACAAATTGTGATAGGATTATGTTTCAAAATCCCAATTCTTCTCGACTGCTATGGCACTATTTATACAAGGTTTAATAATTCTTCAATTTATCGACTATTTGTGTTAATGTTTTGCATTCGAATATTTCAAAATTAAATGTAATAAAATATACAGTTTTCTAAAAAAAATTAATCAAAAAGAATTAACGAAGTATAAAAATAATCAATATAAATCAATTACCGAAATTTTAAGTTAAATGCTTTGTAAAAACAGAACTCGAATTAATTATAAATTGTCAATTAAAATGATGAAAAGAAAACTTAACTAAAAATTCAATTATTTAAAATAATTAATCTTAATTAACAACTAAAAGTTATATCGAAATTGACAAATTTGGTGAGTGATTGTTTTAGGCCTCATTCGTATTGTAAATATTCAACTTGAACGATTTCGTAATTCCTTGTCCATTGACACCGGTCATTTTGTCGAAGTTCTCAGTAATATTTTGCTTGGAATTGTGTTTTGATTTCGATTTTATCGAGGAAATCTCGTAAAAAGGTGTCAAAATTCAACCCGATCGAAATAACAACACTTTAATAATCTATCACCTTTATTATGATAAGCGCAACTTTTAATTTATCAACAAATTTTGGACTATAAAACAATGGTTATCTTTCCTTTAATTTAAATAATCATGATTTAGTCATGTAAATAAAAAAGCAGCATAATTTTTAATTGGTTTCACATTTTAATCTATTTCTTAAATGTATTAGAATTATTTATCAATATAATCCGGACATCGCGATTTGGTTAAAAAGATCTGAAAATGGTAAAAGAATTTGCTCAGTAAATGGTAGCCAATTTAATTTAATTTAATCAAGGGGTACAAATTCGGAAAATAAACCTTTACTAGAAAAAGACCCATCATATATGACGGGTGAGCTGAGTTTTCGTCTTTGAAAGTTTCTGCTTTAATTTTTAAATCGTAATTATTATAATTTATTATTTATTGTTTTGAATTCTGTGTTGATTTAACAGTCAGTCAGTTAAATCGGCTTCCGGAGCCTTTCGGCGAAGGTGCTGTACAGACAGAACCGTCTCGATGTGGATTATACAGATTTACCTCAACTTTACGCGAATTTACTCTCTGTTTCTCCACTATTTCGCAATTTATCAGCATATGTATGATCATAGAAAAATTTGAGCTTGACTGACAAACCGTGATTCAGATGATAACGAAGATTGGCAAATTTAACATAAATTGATTTTTAGAAATATAATTAGTAAACAAGAGATAGAAATCGCCATTCATCAAATAAATTAGTATTTTATTAGTATTTTCATAAGAATTTTAATCATAGTATGCATTGAGCGTTACAGACACACATATAGGTAGTAATTATTTAACAAAATTTTGTATTATATTTATTTTTGAAAAATATATTATTAAGGTTATCAATAGAGCTTTCATTACTTAAATTTTCACCGTTAATTATTTTTAGATTTGTATTATTAATAAAAAACTTATTTATAAATGAAATGTTGATATTATTTATTAATACTGAAAATTTGTAATTTTCTACAAAATTGATTTTTAGCAAAATAATTAGTAAATAAGTTTTAAAAATCGTTTTTTATCAAATAATTTAGTTTTTTATTAGTATTTTCATAAACATTTTCACGAAATTCCTTGTAGAAATCATCCAAATCATCATTATTTGATTTACAAATTCTAAACGTCTTTCACCAAAAAGTTGATTTATGGGTTGATTGGTTTGAATCTTGTATGGAAATAACGACAATTCTTTCTTGATAATTCTTTGTAACAATGATTTGTGATGTCCAGTTGCTTGCTTGCCATTCTAATCAATGTTGAAGGGCTTTGTTTAATCAATTCCTCAACTTTCTTAACATTTTCTTTGACAATAACATATTTTTCTTCGTTTGCATCCCTTCTTTATCGTCCATTACGCTACCAGTAGTCATAAATTTGTCAAATACTCTAAAATAATGATAAAAAATAGTTTAATTCATTTTAAATGCCTTTACTAACCTTTTAATTGTCTTTGGATCTATATTGTGGGGATTTCCAAACTTTTTCTTGAATTATTTAACCGCTTTTGATGGTGAATTCGTATCCCGATAAAATAAAACCATAAATATCGATGTTCTGTAGAATATCGGTTCATTTTCGCTGAATAAAGATGAACTTGAGCACTGTCGAAACTAAAACACACTCTAAATAAACAATATGGCTTCTAGGGATCAAAATTTAATTACAAATTGATCGATTTATTATTTTAATCGATGAAATTAATTTAAATATCGATAAATCAAAATTTTTAAAACTTATAATTTATTGAATAACTTTGTTACTGTTCATTTTAGGGCATATGTTTACTTCAAAAAAGTTGTTTAAAATTGAATAATCTATAAAATGAGTCATTATTTAACTTGCCTTTCCAAAGTTTTTTGAAAAACTGTGTTACGTAATTTGTTATATGATGCTAGATTTTTAAAAAATATTCATTAGTTAATATACAATATATAGACACTAAACTTCAATTTAACATCAAAATTAGCGAAGGCATACCCTGTGGGACACCCTGTAACTAACTAACTAACAAACAAACAAATACACTTTTTAGACAAATATATTATAAACCTTTATAAGTAAACCAGTGAGATATATTTAATTTAGAATTGGACAGGGGACCTGTTCATTCTAAAGGGAATCTTTTTTCACGAGCTCTACTGCTATTCATTCATTCTCGATAAAAATCCTTCGGTTCGTAAATTAATTAAAGGATAATAGTTTTACGTATTTTTAATTATGGACAACACAATCGATATCTAAAGAATGTGCTGCTAAATAGATACAAATTAAATAAAGCTGTTACACGATGAATCTTTGAGATTTTTTATTACAAATTATTTGAAGCAGATTCATTTATCTTGTATAGTATAACTTCTAACGATATTGAGACCATTCAAGAAGACATTCAAATATAATTAGTTGACCTTTGATCTGATATTGCCCTGAAAGATCATTTTTCAATCAAGACAGATTGAATTTTACCGGTCATTGAGCATAGAAAAATTAAGTAATATTAAAAACTTTTTTCAAAGTATCATTTATTTTTTGTGGATTAATGTATATTTGTGAACAAACACTTTCTTCTACAAACATAAAAAAATCAAAAATGGGTTTATTAATTACAGATTCAAATTTCCATTCAATCTTGATTAAGCAATTTCCCTCCCAATCACAATAAACTTGAAGAAATGTGTTCCCAATTTCATAAATCTTCCTAATAAAACTCTGATAATTAATTTCATCTATATGTATTTTAGGAATCTGAATTTGTTATAAGATACGTGATTTGTTCTGTGAAATCTTCGGGTACATCCAGTGACAAGAGTTCTTAAAGTGAGACGAATTTTAAAATGTATGTCCTAAATATAGAAGAATAGGGTATCCGGACTGTTCATCCCCGGACGTTTCATCTAAGCGGACGGTTCATCCCAGGACTGTTCATCCCATATATATACAGTCCTAGAACCGATAAGGACTGTTCATCCTGGACTATTCATCCAAACAATAATAGAAAATGGAAACGTCCGGGGATGAACCATATTATATATGAAGAACCAAGAATAGATAGGTTGGACTGCGTTTGATTTCCAGATTGGTATGATTGTCTGAAACATAATGTTTGTCGCAAGATTTGTAAACACTCAGGAATGTAAATTTGTATAAATTATGGCTTAGAAATTTCAAGCTTAAATACTAGTTGAAATCAAATATAATTTTGGAATAATTATTTGAAATAAAAATGATTCTTCAGTTATTGAGAATTTGATAATTGGATTATTGCTTATATCTTCTCATAGTGTGTTTGTTAATGGTTTTTAAATTCAATTTTCTATCCATATAATTTTGATTTTAAATCTAAAATTTTATTTAAGTATATTCAATATGAATAAAACAATAAGTTAAAATAACCATAAATAGATATACATAAATAAATTACAATATAAATACTGATATTGCTTATACAAAAAGACGCCCAAAAGAAAACATAAGTATTATCTCTTTCTTTAATTATCTGAATCTTTTAATATCCACATTATTATGGATAATTGACTCTGCTGCATTTTTTATGTAATTTCTTAAAAGCGATATTGCTTTCCTAATTCTGCAGCAATAGAGCTTTGCATAAATACATTCAAATTATGCATATATGCACGAAATAGAAGAAAAAATATTTTCTGCATTTCTCAGAAGTTTAATATAAGTGACAATATTTGCTTAGTCTCTCATTAATAAATTAAAATTATTTTCAATAAATAAATAATTTATCCGACAAGTATAAATATATTTGAAAAATATATTTTTAAAGATTTTTTAAGAAATTTATTATTGAACATGTTTTTACAATTTCGTATTCTATTATCAGCAATTATAATTTAATATTTGTTAGTTTTAATGTTACTTTTAAAAAGTTAGTTTTAAAGGAATGATTTTTTCTTTATTTTTATTGTTCATGATATTTTTGGACAATTACGGCAAAATATTTCAAACTTTTATCAAAGATTTTCAGATTTGAAAAGACTTTTTTGTCTATTTTGAATTTTCAAAAACGGGTTTTAGTGTATTATCAATAAGGATTCACAGAAAAAAAAACAGAAAAATCATCCTTTGAAATAATAGAGATTCAAACTGAGCATTTACAATAAAGTCGATTGAGTAAGGTTCTTGATCATTAGTTACATTGTAAAAATAGAATCCCTTCTGTTTAAAAGAATGAGTTTTCTGTTTCACAGAAGGGCTTTGATCTACACTATGAGTGGTAGTTCTATGAATCCTTATTAATAAGACACTATAACCCAGTAATAAACATTCAGAATGGACAAAACAAAGCAGTTTCAAATATTAAAATCTTAAATTAAATTTTAAAACATTTTGTCATTATTATCCAATTATATCCTAAATAATTTAAAATAAATAAATAAATCCTTTTATTAAAACATTTTTTGATAAAATTAATATTAAAACTTACAAATATTATATAATAATTGTTGAATACAAAATTTCAAAACATGTTTAATAAACAACTTTTTAAAAGAAACTTTAACAAAATTATTTTTCAAAAATATAAAAGTATCGTTCACAAGACTTATGATTGATTAATATTAACAGAGAATATTAAAATTAAGATACATATTTAATACATCATTCAAATTTTAATATTTACCTTTTTCATTATTTTAATATAAGACTGGTGATTTATAATGACATGGATACATATAGATGTTTGGTGAGAACGAGAGTCACTATATCTAACTCTCGTACGGGAAAGTTAATACTTTGTTTTTTTCTTGTGTACAATTTAATATGAGATTTTGGTTTTATCCTTGAAAAACATTGATAATTTTATCTGTCTTTCAGAAAAGTTTAATTTTAAATGGGGATTTAATGATTCCAAACTGATCATCTTTTTAATATTATTATTTCTTTCGAGCTTATATTATCTTCTTTATGATGTTTTATACCACTTTAAAATCCCTTAAAATTCAATTTTAAAAATAAAGGTTATTTTTTGAAACTAGACAGTTGCAGGCTAATTAGAACTCTCCCAGAAGGTAGGTTCTTTTCAGAAGGTCAACAATCATATTTTTTAGATTACAACTTATCAACGATATCGAATTTCGTACTTTAAAAAATACGTATTTTAAAACGTCATATTTCGTTTGATATTTCCGCGTTCTAAATTTATTTAATTAAAATTTATAAGTTAAAGAACATAACAACTTCCTCACAATTTAAAATTTTGGCTTTTTATGTTACAACATTCAATTTAAAGGATTAAATGATGGATACTAAACCATTTGTATTCACATGGCATTTCATAATGTCTTTCCAGTATTTATAAATTTATTTATCACTTCTTCAAATAAGATTTCTAAGTATATACAACATTTAAGTCATGAAAAATCATTTAATTAATCAGAACCTTGGACACTTGAATTTGATGCTTTGTTGCAGTCCTTCATGGATGGGTGTACCGTATTTAGTATATCGAATATCTTTTTAACGGATTATCACTTGACAATGATTTTTGGTATCATTCTTTAGACAATTGAATTCCCCGCATTTTTATATGTGACTTGACCCTATTAGTGATATTTTCCTTTTTTTTGTTGATACACTGGCTATAGATTTAAATTTCGTGAAAAAATTGCACTACACATTCTGTATTTATCAATTTTGTCTTTATATTTCGTTGTGATCGTTTCTATACTCAATCATGAATAGATCTAATTCTACCTATTGTGAAATTGTTTATGACCATGACTCTGGTTCTGATACAGTAATCGAGGAATATTCTGATATCGAAAATGAGTGCTCATCGTATCAATCTATCGACTGGAATAATAGCCACTTTCAACCACGAAATTGGAACTTCCCTGTGGATGTCGGTGTCAATAATGAGCTACAACTTGATGGTGATAACTCTTTTTTTTATTTTGAGCACCTTATTAATGAAAGTTGTGTTGAACATCTCGTGAATCACACTACTTTATATCATGATCAAGGGAATATAGTCACGGTGCTTCATGGTATGGAACTTTGGTTAGTGAAATGTATGTGTTCCTTGCGATTGTGTTGCTAATGGCTATTGTGAAGAAACCTAAAATCAAGGACTATTGGTCTACTCGTAGTTTACATGAGACTCAGGTTTTCAGCGAAAAGGTTTTTGTAAAAGATCGTTTTCTGGTTATTCTCCGATTTCTGCATTTCACTAATAATAATATACCAAACCGAAGGAAGACAGAGAAAACTCCCACCAGTTATAGACATGTTGAAAGGGAAATTCGCAAATTCGATAATTCCATTCCAGAATCTTTGTATTGATGAAAGTTTGATATTGTATAAAGGTCGACTATCCTTCAAGCACTATATTTCATCAAAACTCAATAGATTTGGTGTAAAAATGTTTATCATATGGGATTGTAAAACCAAATTTATCATTGACTTTATACTCTACAATGGATCTGATACAATTTCTGCTCTTTCTCCCGATCTTGGTGTTTCTGGTTCAATTTTAAAGGAATTGATAAGTCCATATCTTAGTTGTAGTTGAATATTGTACATCTAAAATTGGTACACAAGTCAGTTTTATTCAAATTTTTATACCGAAATAACACAGATGCTTGTGGAACAGTAAAGAAGAATATGAAGTATTATCCAATATTTATCCTAAAAATTGCTAAAGATGACATCATCCACAAAAATCATAAATATCTGCTTGCATTGAAATGGTGTGTTAACCGTTATGTGACATTTTGACACCAGTTCATACTCCCGAAGTTGTGAATACAGGGAAGATTGATCACAAAGCTAATAGAGAGATCACAAAACCAAAATTTGTTGTTGACTTCTATCAGTACATGGGTACAGCTGATCAAATTGATATACAAATATCATTCTCAGAGTGCATACGAAACACTGTTAAGTGGTATAAGAAGATTACATTTCACCTAATTGATCTTTCTGTATAAAACGCAAAAGAGAAACCCCTCTGGTCTTTTATTTTCGGAATTCACGTTGCAAATAGTGGAGACAGTTGTTGAAAAGTATGGCACGCAACAAAATTCATCAATTGGTAATTAAACGATATTTATGGCTTTTAGGTTCCTTAAAAAACCTCGTCCTTAAAGGCTAATAAGAAGCTAATAAAAAATAAAATCTAGACTATCAAATCTCCTACGATTGACTAAACGACATTTTCCTAAAATTACTTAAAAAGACCCTGGTAATGCATTCGGACAAAGAAAATGCATTGTTTGTAACACTGGAATAAATAAATTGCCAAATAAGCGATCGAGGTTATGAGTGCAGATATTGTGATGTAGGTCTGTATGTTGTGCCTTGTTTTGAGATTTGTCACACAAAAATGCAATTTTGATGTAATTAAACGATACTTATGGCTTTTTATGTTCATTAAGAAAACCTCGTCCGTAAATGCTAATAAGAGGCTAATAGAAAAATATTTAATCAATGTTTTTAAAATTAAAAAAGCAAAAATTACTTGTGTGAGTATTCACCTATTTTGTAATAGTTAAATAAATGATAATTCTACAATATTTAATAAATTAAATTTAAATAATTAATATACATTATTATATTTAATTTAAAATTAAATGCAGACAGTTAAAATGTAATTTTATTTTAATTATCAAAAAACTTAATAAGTTTTATTCGGTAAATATTTTTATTTTACCATATTCTCATAGTGAAAATGCAACTAATAGTCTCCCAGGGCAGCTGAAATAAGTAACGGATGTTTTTAACATTATCCGAGAATTAGTGGTACTTAAAACTTCTCAGCTTTAAAATTGGGATATATTCTTTAATAATATTATTGGTTTGCACTTTTTAACTAATTTTTTAAGTTTTATTTTTACGTTTGTCGTATAACGGTATTAATACTTCTTTATTGTAAGTAAGAAGAATTAAAATTATAAAAGAAAAAAGATAGTAAACCAAGAAGAAATTATATTTAATCATTAATTTTAAAAACAAAACAAAAAAACTTCGATATACATGCGATATTTAAACTAGAAGGTAGGAAGAAAAACAAGTGGCGAAGTTCCAGTCAAGTGAAATTGAACAAACAATTTCAAAATACGGAGATATAAATAATCTGAGCAAACAAAAGTATCAAAAAAGAAAACATATTGTTTGTATTTCCCTACTTACATTTCGGTCTAAAGTATGTAAGATAATTATTACAAGCGTTAGATAGTTTCAAGATGAAAATTCCCATTTCATAATTTTTTTTCAGTGCGAAAATATTAGAAATTTTACCTTCTTTTGCATCTGAGTATTAATAAAGTTTTTGTCATTTTATCTAATTTATTATTATTTCATTACACTACTCTCGAGTATAACCTATCTTAAACATAAAAATTATTATTTTGAATAACATTTTCTGTAATATCAGTTTTACTTCATGATTACTCACAAAAAGAAAAAGTAATCAATCTAATTCAGAGAATCAAAGTTTTTAATAGTATAAAAAATAAGTTTAGAAAAAAAATTTAAAAATTACGAGAAATGAAAAATCCCAAAATTAAAATTCTATGTTTAGTACTAATCGTTAACTGAGATATTTTTCAGATTTATTCAGCTAATCAATGGAAAACCATGACATCTAAGGAAACACAAAAAGTGAAAACTTATAAGGTTACTTAAAGTTCAAGTCCTCTAGAATAGCGATTCTGAAACTTTTTGTATTAGTTTATTCCTTTTACATTCAATAAAAGGGGAAGTACAATTGTGGTGACCGAGAAAAAACAATTAAAAAAAACTGTTAAAAATAATTAAAACAATAATTTTGTTTTAATAATAAATTTATGTTCACAATTTTGGATTTTTGGTATAAATATATGTTCTTAATTTTATTTCGTCGTTTTTGATGAAATCGGTTGGGGCGAATCTACCGCTGCCTCATTCATCGAATCGGCACTCGCACTCGTCGAGTGGACCACCGACCGACACGACTCCGCCGACGGAATCGATACGGGAGATGAGGCACGGCCAACCGCACTCTTCCCTATTCTGAACAACATAGATCGTCGCGTAATTGACGACACTCTTTGGGGATCCACTGTAGATCGGTTGCAGTACTGGCACACGCTGACACACCGAGCGATCACGCCCACCAGCGACGATTTCCCGCACATTGAAGATGTGCTGGTCTCGACAGTACCTCAACATACTCCATATGCTTGTTTTGTATAATTTATTTATAGAAATACTGCGTTTTATGAAAGGTGTAGTGTAGTTTTTTAACGAGTGCATAGACTTGTTTACATTTTTTATCATTAAAAAATCAAATACCCTCGATGAATACGCGTATCCATCATTGAGAACCATTGGTTTAAATAAATTCTCATGGTATGTAGTTAAAATTGGTTTATTGAATAATTTTGTTTAAAATAATGATTTGAACAATAATTTACAGCCAATATTTTGTATGGGTCGAAAAATGCAGTGTCCCTGGATTATTATTTCTCAACTACCAATTTACGAAAATTATGAAAATACGTTAATAAATGAACCTTTTTAAATACTGTATTTTCTCTTCGATTTTTTGTATTTTGCTAGTTTATCATTTATATTATTTTTCATAATATCAAATTCAACTATATTTGTAGATTCAATATCAATTCGTCAACAAAATTATTTCGAGTAAGCCTTCAATTACAAATGTAATGTAAAGGAAATAATAAAAATAAGAAAATTAATAATTTTAAATATTCTGGATTTATATCTAAATGGATTCTATTTCGATTTTTTACAATTTTTTTAATAATATAAAAATTTAATTAAAAATTAATAAAATTTAAATAACTTTTTTTCTAAATTAATAGTGTTAATTTATTATTGAAATTTTAGTTTATTGATTTTGGTGTTATTTGCAAATTGCCAATGAAATAATAAAAAGAAAAAATATTTTTTGTAATTTCAATTTCCTTTAGTTTTCGATACACAATAAAACCAATAAAAAGAAAATAAATTTTTTTCTCAGTATAAATTTTTTTGAAAATTTATAAATTTAAAAAAAATATATATTTTGCTGTAAAAATAAATTTATTTGTAATTTGTTTATTTATTTTTTTTTAAATTTTCAATCGAATATGTATTGTTGAGGTAAAAGAGTAAGAAAATATAACAGAAATTATATTTTGAAAATTGAAACCATTTTCCAATTTCAACATACCGGATGAGGAAAATAGGAAATTTTATTTTCTCTTAATAATATTTTTATGTCAAGTGTTATTATTTGCACTTTAGTATAAAAAAATCAATATTCATAAAATAATGAAAAATTTTGAGCTCTAATACATTACGTAAATGAAGAGATGTGTTTTCTCTTCTATTTTTGAGACTGATTTGGTGATGTAATATCCCATTTAACCAATCAAAAGTTACGTGTAGGTGTGCATTGATAAACTAATCAGACCTCTATCCCATTTCCAAAAGTATAATAGTCACTATGAGTTGTTGAAAATACGTCGAGTCAGACAAATGGCAGTTTGCCAATAAGTACTGCTCCTTCAAAATGATTAACAACATTCAAAAAACGTACCTTTACTTGTTAAAAATATAATTTTACCTAAACTGGTAGAGATAAATAATTATAAATTTAACTTATTGCTCATTAAAACAAAAAATGAAATTAAAATTATTTTGTTAAAACAAAAAAATAAAATATTAAAACGATTTATACTTTAATAATAAGTAATAATTAAATAATCAAGATCTTAATGTTTCTTAACTTACAACATGAAATCTTGTTCCCAGGACGGATTCAATCCTTTCACTGCGATCGTTGTCGATTTGACATTTTGTAATTTCAAACAAACATACGTGTTATAGGTTTCATTTCCAATAAGTCGAGCTTGTTTCACTGAATAAGTTCTTTTAAAAAATGAAACGGAATGAGATACAAATAATATTTAAATATTAAGATTAAATCGAAGCCTATCACAACTGACAAAATATTACATACCGCACACACAAAGTAATGACATTTCTAAGTATGAAAAATTTTTTAAAAAACCAGTTCTAAATCAAAAATCAAATAGCGATTAGACATGTTCAAGTTTAAATATTTCTCAATTGAAAGTTAATGAAATTATATTACTTAAACAAATTTCCATTAAACAAATTTTTATTATTTATTTTTGTGTCTATTTTCAATCTAATTCAAATTGTTTGACAAATTGTCTAAATTTAGGCTGAAAATTTTATATAATAATATAAAATTATAATTAAAAATTATGTATAAATTTAAGATTTGATTTTTACATTTGGATTCATTAAAGCTGTTTGAAGAAACATTGATAAAAGTTGGAAAGGGACTAATTAATTTCGTTAGAATTTTGGAAAACTTCTAAATTTGTGAATTAAACTTTAATTAATACAATACTTAAAATACAAAATTAAATCAACACTGAATTTGAAGCAATAAATAATAAAGGATAATAATTGCGATTTAAAAATTAAAGTAAGAAACTTTCAAATACGAAAATTCAGCTCCTCGTCATATATGACTGGTCTTTTTCTATTATATTTATTTTGAGATTTGTTTTAGAAAAATGAAAAAAATGTTCCTCAGAAATTGTTATGTTGGGGTGTGGAGCTGATTAAATTAACAGAATAAAAACCAAGAAGATTATTTTCAAAATATATTAATTTTTTGAAACTGTTACAGATCGTAAAAAAATCTTAGGCTTGAAGTTTAAATAATTTAAATAGAACATGGGCGCACCTCAACACTCAGGTAAAATAGTTTGATGAATTCATTAATTAACCATTTCTCTAGCAGTGTTGTTTTACAATAACATTAAGTTTATTAGCTGAAAAATTTTAAGAAACAGAAATCCCGCTATTTATTTTAGTGTTGTGCTACAACAACATTGCGAATATTTATATTGATTTAGGGAAACTTGAATGAATTAATTTTATGTTATCACGCTTGGAGTGTAATTAAAAATAACATGTAAATTTAAGAATTATAATTTTATTTTATCTCATGAATTGGGAAATAAATGGTTAAGTTATTAAAATAAATTATTCGTGTACATACTATGTCTTGATAGTTAACAATTAAGTCTACTTTTGACTTTTTTATTAAAATTGAATTTAATAAATAAAACAGATCAATAGGACCCTAACCCTACATATAATTTGGAAGATATCAATGTGTCAGAAAAGTATTCTTGAAAATTTCTATTCTTATATATGAATCTACCTAGAAAACAATGAGTTAAAATCAAAAATGAAACTATGGTAAAATTTTCGATTAGCTAGCCGAAACCAATGGTTTTCAACCGCTATTCTGTGGAAAATTTTATCCCGTGAATTTTATTTTAGGAATTTTACGAAAATTTTTGAAAAAATGTATTTTATTAAAAAAATTAAATGTTACTAATTAAAAAATGTCTAATTAAAGTTATTGTAGTGATCGTTTTTATCATTTTAATGGTTATTTCTCCATTATTTTATATGCTTGTGTTAAAAATAGTACAAAAATATTCTTAAAAAACGTGATTCTGTTTTAATTAAAGCAAGTGTATATAAAATGAAATTAGAATAAATACTTAAAATCACTAACAATTCTAGCAATAATAAAAGATTTTACTCCAAAGACTACTTAATTTTCGACTTTCCTTGGATCGGAGACGAGGAATGTTCTATACCATAGTTGTTTGTGGTAAAAAGAGCCATAGTATAAGCAAAATTAAAATTCCATTTCAACACAAAACATTCAATTCTAGGCTCGAGAACGAAATATTATTTTGAAAAGTTAATAGACATGCAACAAAAACAGTCGAAATATTTTCTTAAAAAGTCGACATTTCATAGAACACTCAAATTGCATTCCATTATCTTGCAGAAAGAAATTGATGTACAATGTAAGGCACATACTGCAACAGAATCTTTAATTATGTGTACATGTTGTGATATAGTTAATATTTTCTTTGGAGACTGTTAAGAGAACTCACACATTTGACAGAACATTTATTACATTCACATTTCTTATCATCTTTATGATGATCAATAGTATTGCTTTCACTATAATCCATCACTCAATTTTCAATATCTCTCATTATAATCTGAACTATACTTGAGAAAATTATTTTATAAAAATATTTAATTTAAATTTTATTGTCTTAAATAAAATATTTCTATAGTCATTTTTAAACATTAATTTGATTTTAATTATTTAAAAATTTACAAAAATAAAATCAATAAAATTATTTAAAAGTTGCAATAATAAAAATTAAAAATTTGAATATTAAATCTAAATTTAAATAAATTAGTTTCACATTATAAGAATTAAAATATTGATCATCCATCTGATAAGGAGAGGCACAATCCTAAATCAACACACAACATTTAAACATACAAACACTGCGAAAACATTTACACACCCCATATTCCTCACAAACACAAAATAAAAATAAAAAAAACATATGACCTTTCCTCAGACAAAAAAAACAAAGGCACGCCAAATAAAAAGGTGTAAAAAATAATAAATAATTATCTGACACAAAAAAATCTCGATACTACACGCTATAAAATAAAAACATACATAAATAATTCATCAGTGACAATCTACTTTTACATAAGCCTTCCCCGTAAAAGCGGAGCGAAGTGTTTTTCTTTGTTTGGTTTTATCTATTACAACCGTCACCGTTACCTTAAAAATCATCGAAAACACCTTAGAAACCATTACCGTTACCTTATAAACCATAAATTCTCTTTTTTGAACCCTTCAAGAATCAAAAGATCATCAAACATTGATCTAGAAAATGTCAGTACCAATTCCAAATCAACAGCTAATAATAAGGATAATAAGTTTAGTTCTATTAGTTTACCGCGTAAAAGAGCCAACTGAAACTTATGTTTCAGTGAACTCTACAATATATTTAAATAAATAAAAATATAAAAAATAAATTTTAAGTAAACTATATTGTTTAACAATATAATAAACAAACAAAAAGGCTTCTTGCAATGAGAACATTGCACGTGTTGGCATTGACTTCGAACATGGCCTTTTTCTCTACATGTCCAGCATGTTTTTATTCGATGGGACAATTCTCTTCCTTGATATGCGTCTTTATTATTATAATTTTGACCCCTTCTGTTAAAATATTGTGTTTGTTTCGTCTTACGTGTTTCTCTTCTTTCGCCATTATAGTAAATATTTTCCTTGAATCTGATTGGTTGATTATTATATCTTTGATTTGATTGGACGGCTCTTGTGTAACTTGGTTTATCCGTTTTTAAAACAGCAACGTTATTTTCTGCTTGTAGTTCCTTCTTTATTAATTCCATTTTTGTTATAATTTGCTTTATTTCTTCATTGCTGGTTGCGCTTCTCATTTTTATTTCTTTTTTAATGTCCATATCATCTATGAAGTTTTGCAACAGAAATGTGACAAGCGTTTCTTTCGTCAACGTATGACGCAATATGTTGTCGGCTAAAATATCAATTTTTTTTAAAAAATTGTGCTACCGTTTCTTCTCCTTTTCGATATTTCAAAGCAGCGTACAATTCTTTGCTGATGTCTGCTGGTTCTTGAAAAGCTTTTCTAAATCTTTCTTTATAATCTTCAACGGAATCTTCGATTGCTTCATATAGTTAGCTGCATCAGCTGATAAAAATGCCCTGATGAATGTTTTCTGCGGTGGGCCTTGAATTCCAGTCAATTCGGAGAATCTTTGAATTTCTTCTAAAAATTCTTCTATATTATCTCCGTCATTGAATATTTTGGGAGTGGGGACAAAAGAATTTAAGTGTCCTGACGTGGTCGCCATGTTAGAAGACTTCGTAACTGTCATAATATTTATTTAAAGACAATAAAATGAGGAATATCATCAGTATATATATATATTGATTAATGCCGTCATCAATCTGGGTCAAACATACACTCATTCATTTCACCATACACACTATTTCGGTCATTACCTATTACACAACAATACAAAGATCACACCTAGAACATTCTATGCATAAATTACGCAACATACATTTATTATTTTTGATAATAATTCTCCTCACAATGTCTTTTATGGTAATTTCATCTTGCTTGCTAAATCCTGTACCTACTAAACTGATCTATGATTGCTACAATATACTTTTTCCTTCTCCAAGTCTCCTTTAGTGGTCCGTATATGTCTATTTACACTTTCTCAAATGGTTCGTTTGCGACCAGTGTCACCCGTTTTTCCTTCGTAGCGATCGTTAATGTTTTACTTTTTTGGCATGCTTCATATTGTGCAATTACTTCTTTTATTATTTCATTCTGATTGATTATGTCATCATTTTCTGAGATGTATTTAGTTACTTTCTCTGCGCCCGCGTGCGACAATAGCATATGTATTTGTATGATCATTTCTTCTCTTTTTGACTTTGGTATCTAAATCTTCGCCACGTTTGTTCTTATTATACCGTCTTCAATCGTAAGTTTTCTGTCTTTACCTGAACTTTGGTCTCTTAATTTCTTCTATTTCTTTTGTTGATATGTAATTATCCGTGATGTATCTAGCACGTTGATTCTTCGAGTTTTTATCTTAATCATTTTAACATCTTCATGAGCCATCAAGCATTGCGTACATGTATCACAAGTATTGCGAGAAAACATATCCGCGTTGGAATTATCTGTTCCTTTTCTGTATTTTAAGTGTACTTCCAGGCTTGATAAATAATTTATCCATGTCTGAAATTGCGTCGTTATCGGTTGTTTTTGTTTTAACCATAAACGTAATCGTCTTATGATCTGTTCTCAAAGTGAATCACTTCCCGTATAAATAATGATTAAAATGCTAACAGAATTAATACATTGCCAATGGAGTGTGAACCATATACAATAACTCTTTCGCGTTCGTTCTTGTCTCTTTGGGATAATACTGCTCCAATCGTGTCGATAAATTCTTTCTTGAAGTCTGGGAATCCTAGAATCGGTGGTGTTGTTGAACCTCTTTCATCTCTGCAAATGCTACATCACATGCGTCTGTCCATAACAATTTCTTTCTATTGAATCTACACAGTTGTTCCAATGTCTTGGCCTTTGTTGCGTAGTCCTTAATACATCGTCTGTAATAATTGCAAATTCCAAGGAAACTTCTTAGATTCTTTACACATTTCGGATTTTCAAATGTCTATATTATTAAGAACATTTAAACAAGTCTCGTTTGAATGTTTATTACAATCACATTTGGAGTCATTGTGACTCTTCGAAAGTCTTTCGTCGTTTGTCATCCTTCTAATTGGTTTTCTTAATTCTGTTTTTAATCATGATTATTCGAACAATTTTTCTAAATTATTTTTAAAAATATTTAAACTCTAAAAATATTAATTAAAAAATAATAAGTTTTACCATTTCTCGATAAATCTTAAAATAATAAAAATGTCATCAAATTATTAAAAATGCATTTAATTCAAATTTTACTAAAAATATTAAACTTAATATTAATTGTAAAATTACAAATATGAACTTATCAAATGATTATTTTAATTATGTTCGAATAGTCAATCACTTTAAATTTAAATAAAAATACCAATTTCCATCTGGATGGGAGAATCACTATTCTAAATTCAACATACTTAAATCAACATACCGCATCCATTCATTTACACATTCAAACAATTTAAAATATTCCTCACATATATGGCTTCTAATTTAGATGGGTCCTTCAGTATACTTTTATCATTAATTACATGTCCCAAAATTTAACTTCTGTTTTTAGGATATGACACTTTCCCAGATTAATTCTTAAACCTGATTTCCCGATTTGGTCTAACACTTTACCTAAAATTTCGTAATGTTGTTCCAACGATTTTGAAATTATAAGAATGTCATCTAAATATACCACTGTTTTTTCTATGCCTCCGAGCACCTTTTTCATGCGTTCCTGAAACTTTCCCGGTGCCGCTGCTATACCAAAAGACATTCTATTGAAACAAAATTGTCCTAGTTTGTGTAAAATGCAGTTTTGAGCTTTGAATCTTCCTCTAGTTCGACCTGGTATTATCCATTGCCTAAATCGATTGATGTGAAATATCTGGTTCGATGCAATTTGTTCATTATTTCTATCATATTTTGCATAGGAAATGCCTGTCTCTCCGTGACTAGGTTTAGCTGTCTAAAATCCAAGCAAATTCTAACATCATTCTTTTCTTTCTTCATATACAAATCATCGGTGTATTTCATGATGAATTACATTTCTTAATAATGTTGTTTTCCTACAAATTCTTAATAGTCTCGTCGATCTTTTCTTCCAGATTAACTGGTTGCCTATGTGGTCTAAGATTAATTGGAGGTCCTTAATGTGTCTATTCTATGTTTAATCATTATCGTACATCCGATATCCCATTTATCCTCCATAAAAACCCATTGATGTTTTTTAACAATATCAACAATCTTCGGTTTATCTGCAATTTTCATAATTTCCATGGCTCTTTTGAATCTTTCATTGTTTGTAACTTTACGTCCAAATTTGACTTCTAAGTTATTTACTTGATAAAATTGTTCATTCACACCATTTTATTTCTTTTTCCAATGTAACTCGATTCCAAACACCATCTGCAGTTCTATTTCTCTTATTGTGTCTGGTTTTACGTCATTTACTACAATGAACGTTATGTTTCTTCGTTTTTCTTTCATTTCTACGTCCACTGAAATTTTACCCATACAATCTAGTTGAATACTGTTTGCACAGTTTAATTTAATATCTACCTTCTCTATTTTTACGTTCGTTAGTTCTCAAATATCTTTCTGGGGATTACACTTACTCTTGCACCTGTGTCTAATAAACAATTCTCCACGTTACCTTGTATCATCAACTTTATACTCGACCGGCCTTGCATTCTGTAAGAGAGTGTTGTTGTTAATTTTTTAATTTTCAGAAATAAGAATTTTGACTTTTAAAAATTTCGAATTATAATCGAAATTAAACAAAAATAATAGAAAATAGAATTAAAAAAAGAAAATTTGTTTAAATAACAAATTTAAACTGTTGTAGATTAATAAATTTTGCAAGTTTTTAATTTCTTTTTGATTTAGAATGGAAGATAATTCCCAACCTAACATGGTGGCAGCGGTAATGGATTCAATCACGAACCGACTGATTCCCGACATGTTCCAGATCGGAGAGGACCTTGAGAAATTTATTTCTCGCTGCAGACGATATTTTGAAGCAGCGGAAATTAATCAAAAGAAATGGCAAACATGTATTTACTTCATGATACATGAAGATCCCTTGGAAGCATATGAGAACACAGCTGGTAAAGCTGATAATTTTGAGGATCGGCTAAGACTAGCGTTTGAGAAGCCGAGAGCAGCCGCGACGGGTTGGGAAAAACTGTTGAGTTATCGCAAAGGTGTTGATAACGCACAGACTTTTTTCAAAAATGTAGACCGGTTGGTAAAAAATGCGTTGTCGCAAAGACTCGAGAAAGAAGAGCTAAAAGCTCAAATGTTAATTCATTATATAGATGATGAAGATGTTGTTTGTGAAATTAAATTACGGAAACTAAAGAGTGTCAAGGAAATATCTGAGTTCGTTGCACTCGTAGACGAAATAAACCACGAAAAGAAGAGCAGGATCAATGATTATGACATGTATGATGATGACATCACAGGAGCGTATGAGATTGAATAGTGAATGAAAGAGATGTGTTATTTGAATAAACTAAAGCGTAAATTTAATAAAATAAATATTTTCTTGATCAATTTTTTCTTTTGTCAAATTACAATATTACTGGAGTTTTCTATGAATAAGCCCATGCGAGTTTATTTATATTTATATTTTTATTTCCAATCAGCGTCACCAAAATTGAAAATAATAATTTTAAGAAGGCTGTGAACTTTTTCTTTAATTCTCTAAACATTTAAAATTTTTCCTAACTGCTTTTATTGCTAATATATAGAATTTGCTAAAAGGTATTTACAGTAAAAAGATTTAATACAGAATATTAAGAACACTAATTGGATTTTTAATATATTTATTTGTATCACAACTTGAATCGCCACGAGGACAATTCTCCCTAAAACTTTCATAGTTAGTCATCGTTATTGATTGGTAATTTTGATTCTATTTCTAAACGTCTTATTATTTACACAAATTTAAATTACAAAAATAATTTTAATTATTTAAAAAATATTTTAGATATATTAATTTGGTTCTGTGATAAAACAGAACAGGATAAAACAGAACAGTGATAAAACAGAACATTTATTTATTTTTGAAACACAATAATTACTAATAAACAAATAATATTTTTATTTTTTTAACACTAAAAACTTTTTTTACATAATATATAAAAATGCATTGCAATTATTGACTAGTAAATCAAAAAAACATTTTTGTATATCGATTCTTTATGCGGACAGAGCTCTTTTGGTCAACAGAAAATGTATATTTTTCCCTTCTTTTGTAGAAGGGAAAATTTATTTATCGTCTAAATACACAACTGCCTCTTTCAGGTTAATTCCCCCAAAGCTTTTACCATTAGTTCTTGAAACGTTGCTGGTGCTGCCGCAAGTCCAAATGACATTCTCTTGAAATAGTACTGGCCGTTCTTTGTTGAAAATGCTGTTTTGATTTTTGATTCATCATCAAGTTCCACTTGATTGTATGCGTTTCCTAAATCGATTGTGCTAAAATACTTTGCTATATTTAGTGTATTCAGCATTTCCTCAATATTAGGCGTTAGAAATGCAGGCCTATCTGTGATTTTGTTTAATTGGCGAAAATCTATTTTTAAAGTTCTAATTTTATAATTTTGGTAATAACTTTATCTAAATATTAATTTAATTTTAAAAATTATTTTATTTAAAGAAAAATATAATTTAATCAATTTAAAAATTAGTTAAAAGTTATTTACTTTATTTAAATTTTGAGTATTAAAATTTGAAATGATTTAATATTTGAAAAGTTTTTAAATGTCTTATGTTGTAATTTAAAATGCAAACTGTGCTCGAAAAACTATTCATCGAGAATATCCAAAATATTAGTTTTCCATCTGGTTGGCAAAATACATTTCCAAATACAAAACTCAACATACCAACTTTGAAACCTTTTTGTTAACCTTTTTAATAACCTTTTTAACTTAATATTTTATTTTCCACATAACCTTTTAATTTAATATCTTATGTCTTGTTTTTATATCAATAAATAATATAATAATTTTATATATTTACAAATAAAAAAATATAATTAAATAAATTTTAGATGTAAATAAAAACATAAATAAAAGAAAAAACATAGTTTTCTTTTTTAAACAAATCAATTTTTTTAATAATAAAATTTACATTATCCAGCAATAATAAATTTATTATAAAGCATGGAAGGAAAAAACCTAAATATTTCTATTTAATGCATTTTAAACATTTATGGTTAATCGTAAAACGTTTTTTGCAAAAACTTTTTTGAATTCGTAGTTTGATCAAATTTTTACATTATCATTCATTGTCATCGAAAATGAGTAAGTGTGCAAAGTTTGCAGAAAATTGAAAATTTTAGTAAAAAACCTTCAAAAATAGGTTTCTAAATTCCATGGATACATATATAGAAAGCAATCTAATAAAAAGTAAACTTTAACCCTTTTGAAAACTAAAATAAAATTATAATTAATTCTATTTTTAGTCTAAATTATGTTATAAAAAAATGTAAAGCTCTAAATTGGGTCAAAACAATCTTTATTCTTTAATAAAAAATAGATTTTCTTATTTTTCCAAAAATAAATTTAAAAAATACATGCGTAGAAAATTAAACTTACCTTGGTAGAATAAACTCAAATTATTAATTTTAAAATAACATATATAATATATAAAATAATATATATATATATATATATATATATATATACTGTTAAATCCGTTTAATAATGCGACACGTCCATTTAATAATAATTTATGTAATCTAAAAATGAAAAATAAAGGGATTAGCCAATGAAATAA
>MQRK01240660.1:37536-54568 GCA_001938485.1 Girardia tigrina | reverse complement strand
GAGAATTAATGATGAAATAATTGGAACCACATTTAAATAATTTTATATAAATTAATATTTATTTGAATGATTATAATTTTGAATAATAATTTAATAATACTAATATTCTTCCTAACAGAGACCAAGTAGATATGGCCAACAAAATCTCTGAATCTTACCTATCCAGGTTCATTGGTCTGGGGTTGGGTAAATGATAGCGTGTCTGCTAAGCAACCAAATATTCAAAAGTGACTCTTCAAAAGCTTAATGAGTTGGGTTATGAAACCCTGCTTCATCCACCATATTCACCAGACCTCTCGCCAACGGACTTCTACTTTTTCAAGCCTTTGTACAACTTCCTACATGAAAAAATTTTCAAAATCCAAAATGATGCTCAAAATGCCTTCCAAGAATTCGTCGCTTCGAGAACCGATGCATTTTATGCTGATGGAATAAAACAACTTGTTTCTCGTTGGCAAAAATGTATTGATGCCAACGGTTCATACTTTGATTAGTAAACTTTTGTTTCTGTGAATTTGCACGTCTTTGAAGTTTGTGTCCCAAAACCGCCATTATTTTTCGACCAACCTAATACATTAGAGTCTTTAAAGTTGATTATTAAAAAGGTCATTAGTAAGATAACAAATGATGTGATTAAACATTTTGGACAAGCAATGGTTAATCGCAACCGGTGATTTGTCAACAGTTTACAAAATAAACATATTTACATGTTTATTTTCTTTATATTTTAGTTTATGCTAATTAAAAATAAAAATTGTTTGTTAGGATTTTGAGTCTCATATAATTTCTTTGAAATTTATAATTAATATTAGTAAAAGGAACTTTCAAAATTTAGTAAAGTAAAAATTGTAAAACCAAAATATAAAACTAAATTTTAAAAAGTTTGGAAGTAAATTTTTTAAAATGTATTTTGAAAATTTCAATGTAAAATAATTTAAAATTTAGTAAAAAATTTTGGATATTAAAACTTTCAGAATGTAATTTAAAATGAAAAATCGTTTAAAGTTTCATTTTGAAAATTTCGAATAGATGAAATCAACTAAAACAACCAAGCAAGTATAAAAGATACTTTGCAAACCTCAAACGAAATACCTAATAATGCCTGTGGAAGTGAAACATGTTGTCAAAAATAAATCTTTTACTGATAAATCTCGTTTTTATTATTTATTTTAGTATTATTTGAAATTATTTTTTTATTTATTAAATATATTATTTTCTACTTTAATTTTATTTTAAATTTCATAAATTACTTGGATAATTTACATTACCCAATTTTCATTTACCCTTTTATTTTTCAAAAAACGGAAAATTTATTCATTGATCTGAAATGTTTTACGCTAAGAATTAAAACAAATATGTCAAAATAATCTATTAAAATCATCAGCCTTAAAAAAAATCTGCCTTACCAAAAGTTTTCGTCCAGTAGCTTTTCATACTTTTAACTGTTCGCAATAAATTTTATGACATTTAAACTAAAACAGAATGCAGAAGACAGGTGAGGCAATGGAAAAATTAGTATTTTGTACTGTTTCCTTTAACTCTTATGAATGCTCTTACCCGGTTTGGCATAGAATCGACAAATTTTTTCAGGACCTGAGGAGGAATATTTGGTGAAGTTCCAATTCAGTGGCATTCCGTGGAAGCACCTGTCTTTTATGAACGCGTCGGTCTACCTCATCCCAATGGAATTCCATTGTGTTAAAATTCTAGTATATTTATGTCACTTTTTTCGAAGAAATCCTTAATGAGGTGTGACGTATGGATTGGTACCATATGGTGTTGGAATTTCTGGGCAATTTCTGGGAGGAATGGAAACAGTTCATGTTCAAGGATTGCTTGGTACTCCATGGAATTCATGTTGTTAGTTCACTTGATCAATGGACCAGTACCATTGACTGTGAAGTAACTCCAAGACATTATGGAGCTGCCGCCATACTTGACTGTTGGAAGAACACAATCAGGATGGAATCGTTCATCACTGCGCCTCCACGCAAATTGTCGTCCGTCGGAATGGAAGAGCTTCAAACGGGACTCGTCGCTCAATATAATTTTCTGCCAATCAGCAGGAGTCTAGATACGTCTGGCATTGTACCAACGAAGACGCCGTATGCAAATGGCTTCTGAAATAAATGGTTTTCTTGCACATAGTCTGCCTTACAAACCCAAGAAATGCATATTTCGGTGAACTGTATACATGCTTGACTGAGTGTTGCCTGTGTTGTACTCAGCAGTGATCTGTGCCCAGAGCATGCGCTGGTTCCGCTTCACAAGTCGAACAAGCTGTCCTTCGTCACGATTGCCCAAACATTTCTGTCGGCCAGATCGCTCCTTGTTCACATGACTGTACGTGCTGCGATACTTTCGGAGAAATGAATTGATTGTTGATTGGGGATGACCAGTTAGCTATGCAGTTTCACTCTGAGATTTGTTGCTCAGATGGCGGCCATAGATGACGCCGTTCTCAAAGTCCGTAGCTCCTTTCGTAATGCCATGCTTAGCAATATAGTTAATAATAGTGAAATAGAAAAACGCTTCATTCAATATCATTTCTAAGAAATCTATTTTTAGACAACCAATAGGAAGGCCAGCAACAGTATAAACTTTATCGTTTCAATATACTGATAGTATGACAGCCTTATAATTATTTCATTTTAGATGACTTTCTCAATAAACTCATCATACAACAGAAAAGATTCAAATATGCTTCTGACCGAAGACTTTTGATGGGGTAGGGTACCTACCAAAAAAAATATATATAAGATAAAATTTTCAAGTAACTAAACCTGTTTAAAAATTTATTCTCAAAACAACTTAAAACAACTTATAGTAAACCATCTGTCGTTAGTTATATTTGTGTGTTTAAAGTTTATTCAAAAATTTTTATATAAAATATTGCTTTTATCTAACAATGTTCATAAAATTAAATAAAATAAAAATTTAGCCAGTTTTTTGGCATGAACCTTTAAAATAAAATTATTTTAAATTCTTTAAAATTATAATAAAAAATTTCATATATTTCCGGTTTTTGAAAAACAATTATTTATGTCTTATACCCATTTTTAAGAATTTAAAAATAATGGAAAGAGAATAAAATTTGAATGTGACAACAAAATTTATTGATAGTGTGGTGATGTAATTCCTCACCACATTCAGTAATATTGAACTTCAATGATGTAAAATCTCATGACATCACTAGAGTTCAAATTCCGGGGATTTTATTTGTCATGACATCACCAGAATGTGCAATTACAAGGTCAATTTCAATTGCATCAGCTGACCCAGGGGCATATTATATAATATTATATAATATTGCCTTAAAATAAAAGGGGAAGATTTCCAAGTTTAATTGGTTAGCAAACCCCGATCAATATTTTATATAATAAATTTTATTATCTAGTTTGCGTTCTTTACAGATAGATTTTTGAATAATTAGAATTACACATTCAAAAATGCTTCGAATATTGGGGCGATGAAAAGTCAATATATTACATGAATTTAGAGTAAGTTACTCCAGTTTGCAAAAATATGGCAAAGAGCTCGCGGATTAATCCATACGAAAAAATGTGACCACAACTAGGTCTAAAACCGTCTCCATTTTAGCAACATTTTGTGAAACGCACTTAATAAATTTTTAAATAAAATAAACTACCTATAATCATATGGCTTTCATGTGTTATGTGAATGAACTCATGACATTGATGTCTGCAAATAACAAAAATAATTTTAAAATCATAGTGGATATCATCAATATCCATAAAGAACCGGAAATAAAGAATACAGTTACAATGGTATTGGGTCATGGGATAATCTGTTTGCCACAATACAGCCTACTGTTAAAGACAATTAAAGATGTTTTCTATAAATGGAAACATGCAATTTAAAATGGCAATAGCACTAATAGAAAAGAATAAGTGGCTGCAATAAAGCAATGCGCTATTTTTATATCTAAAAATGATATCAAAAATTATTTTCAAAATTTTCTTGAATTTTCAGTTAAAAGGAAGAATAAAAGAAGATTTTTAAGAAGAATTTTTCAATAAATGTAATGACTGCCGTTTGTTTTGTTTTTCTAATTTCTATATTTAATTTATATAAATATATGAATCTTATTGTATGTTATCCGACTCTATCATTTTTGTATATCATTTACCCACCGGATTAAATTAGATTAAAAAAAATGCAAAATTTAATGAAGCTATTATTTAATTATCATTTATTCTATTTTTTTGATAATAATGGTGTTTTTAAATATATATAAGGTTTTATTCGTGTTTGTTTTGTTATTTTGAGAACCTTTTTTTATAAAAAAAGTTTTAAAAAACCTGATGTTTTGATCATGTTTTGAAAGGTATATTTTATAAAAGGTAAATAAATTTGTTATTTCGAAGCCTTGTATCAAGTGGAATTTCGTTGTGTACTTAGTCTTTTATTTGTTCTGACCAGTTTGGTTTGCAATCTACAATGATATGAACAATAAACAATGAAAAAATGTTAAAAGCTTTTCCTTGTTTACAAGATAATCGTGAAACTATTGTCCCTTTTTAATCCTTTATATAATTTACTAAAGTAATAATTCAGTAATATAATAATAGTTACTAATCACTCACTTTTTCTGGACACAAATTTACGATATATGAAGTATTATATCAGATAAGCAGATAGATATTCCCATTGCAATTTCTGAAAAAAGAATTAAATTGACGAAGACTAAATTGATATCAGAAGATTAAAGCAAGGACAGAAATCGAGACAAAAACAACAAAATTGAGTGGAAATTCGAATTACACATAAAAAGACTGTATTAAATATTATACAAATTTGCTTTTTACTGATAGAAATCAATTTATCCCCGGTGATTCTCTCATTCATAAAGTCTTCCTACAACCGTCGCTAATTAATGACCCTCCACACGATCAAGTGAGGCTGAAGCAATTTCTTTTCGAATTTAAATTTAGATAACCTATATAGATATAATCCCTAACATAATTATTTATTTTTCTTTGGTACGGCACAAATCTTTGACATTTGATGTGTTTAATTTATTTTGTCTGATGAATTTCTTCCATTTAATTTTCATCTTAATTAACGAATAACATATGTTTAGGAGACCTAAGAAAGGTACACATTCAAATCAAAGAACACTTTCAAAAGATACTTTCAAAACAGATACTTGAAATTATAAAAATAATCTATTGAATCACTAAAATGTTCATTTTAATACTCGCAAGATTCTCTGAAATTTCGATTATATTTCAGTTGTTAAAACAATTTCTTATTGTTTAATAAAAAAGAACCATTAAAGTTAAAATCAAGAAAATCCATTTTAAATTTACAATGTTGAATTTGGAAATGTGTTACTCCCACCTAAATGTAAAACTGGTATTTTGGATATTCGCGATGATTGGAACATTGTTTATATTTTAAATTGAAACATGTGATTCCCTATTTAAATGATTTTCTACTGGATTTTGTAGTTTAAAGACAATTAGGTCATTTATGTCTTACACTAAAATACTTAAAATAGGATTAAATAAATTATTTTGCACGTTTAAACAATGTTGAAAAAAAATTAATTAACAGTGCTTCAGAAGTTATCCTTTCATAAGGATAATAAGCATTTTTACATCAGACATGAATTACGTTGTGGTCTTCATACTAAAGTTTTGAAACCATTTTTTAAATTAAATCTTTAAAATTAATTAAACCAATGAAAAGTTGTAAATAATAATAATTGTTGTAAAAACGAATATATTTTTAAATTATAATTTACAATACTGATTATTAAAACAACTTACATATTAAAATACATTTATATTGACATAATTATTCCACAATAATTGAATCATTAAAATTAATTTAATTGTGTACAATGAAAATCTTTGTTTGAATAATTATTTTAAAACAATTCATTCTAAATCTAGTAAATTTAGTTTGTTTTCACTAAAGACGATTTTGTTGAGGGTCGTTTGAGAGACAATTACTATTATTATATTAATACAAATATCAGAGTTCGTCATAACCCGTATAATTTCACAGAAATGGATCTTGAAATGACACAAATTGTTCTTGTAACTTTAGCAATTAAAAATCCCTTGAAGAAACCCATTTTTCAAAAGTTTTATTTAAAAATAAACAGAAAATCGAATGAGGATTTTTGAATAATTTCACTTAATAATATTACTTACAAAAAAATTGGTCATAAATATTAATTTTATCATTTTCTGTTGATACTGTTTCATAATTGTTTCATTGACTGAACAGATTAAGTGAATCTCAGTTACGAACATACTAATTAAACTATTTTTTGTGTCTCTTGTTGATAAAATATTCGAAAATATCTTCGATCGTCCTCAATAAACTCTGAAATAAAAGGATTTTAGAATAAAATTACAATGTTATTTACTTTTTTCATCTCCTTTTCTTTTTACGTATAATTACAAATTTTTACACATCATATTTTATTATTATAAGTTGTATAAATCACATTTGCATATTGTCAAAAGAAATATCTTTTTTTCAACATTTTTAAATTCGAAAGCAGAATCTTTTTACTTATAGACCCCCTGTAGGCAAGTGCCTAAGTCCCATTTGTAATGGGGTTCGATAACTTCTGTTTTTACATTGAATATTTTTTTTGCATTTTGCATGGAAAAAATTGTCATAGTAACAAAATATCATTAGAGGATACTAGAGCTGATATTTGATTACTGTGCATTTAAATAATTTATGTATAATATTTAATATGATGTTGTTTAATAATGATGTTTATTTTATAATTTTACGTATTTTTTGTCATTTTTAGATCCTGAATGTGTAAAATTAGAGTTAGTAAGGGGAAAATGATCATTCTTTACCACCCCCAGGGGGTCACCCGTTGCCATGGCAACAGTTCCGGTTACCATAGCAATGGTAGTGGTAACCATAACAATGGTTGCGATTCACTTGGCAACGCTTCTGATTGGTCCTTGGAACCCTAGAAACGTTTCTCATTGGTTCCCGGTTCCTTAGCAACGGCTCCAATCACCCTAATAACTGTTCCGAAAACCTGAGCAACGGTTTCGATCACCCTAGCAACGGTTCCGATCACCTTAGCAACGGACATTACCTTTATCAGACATGTCATCAACCATCAAATATACTTTATCAACCATTAAAAGTACCATATCAGCTATCAAATATACCTTAACAACCATATCATCAACCACCAAAATCACCTCATGAACAGCAATTTGTATATAAAAACCTTCAAATCTACCTTAACAGCAATAAAAAGTAACTCTAATTGTATCAACCATTACCTTATCAACCTTTCAAAAAGTGAACATTTTAATATACATATGTTGTGGCTTCTACAAAGGTATCAACATGGTGATGGGAAAAGGAAAGAAAGGGAAGGAGAGCATTGGACACAGATCCATTTTTCACATCCTCAGAGAAAGTTCAGTTACCCAGCAAATGAACAATCTTGGGGATATAGGAATGATTAAGGTCCATGTTGGAGCCTGGGTAGTTAATCCAGATTGCAGACTATTGGAACATAATTAAAATAATCATTTGATAAGTTCATATTTTTAATTTCATAAGTAAAATTAAGTGTAATAATTTTTAGTAAAATTTAAATTAAATGCATTTTTAATAAATTGATGATTTTTTATTATTTTGGGATTTATTGAGAAATGGTAAAAATTAATATTTTTTAATTAATATTTTTAGAGGTTAAATATTTAAAAAAAATAACTTAGAAAAATTGTTCGAATAATCATGATTAAAAACAGAAATAAGAAAACCAATTAGAAGGATGACAAACGATGAAAGACTTTCTGAGTGTCATAATGATTCTAAATGTGATTGTAATACATATTCAAGCGAGACTTGTTTAAATGTTCTTAATACTGAAGAAAGATTTCCTTTGCAATATCACATAGGGAAAGGATGAACTTAGTGCAAGAGAAACGAGCTTCGCCATGATAAGGAGATTTATCCCGCAGGGGCTCATACCAACCAGCAAAACGCTTTCGAAGAGAGACATGAAGGAGGATCCAATGAGAATCAGAAAGAAGAATGGCGACAAGGAGATCCGGGGAATTGTAAGGGGATCTCACTGATCGGATTTCTTTCTACACAGCAGTACGAGTAACATTGGCACTCAAGGGGATATGAGTAGGGTAACAGATGAAGGAACTCAGAAAACAGTCAATGTCAGAACCAGAGAAGGAAAGATAACTCAAGGAAACAGAAACATCAGGGATATTGTTGGCCATAGCTGGGATATTTGGTGCAACAATAGGTTTACCTAGTCATGTGGATGGTGCACTATTGCTTTCTGCAAGGATGGATACAACTTTATGTTCTTTTTCAGCATTTTGTTAATGTTTTCATCATTTATTTAGCTTATTTATTTATTTAATTAAATTATTATTTTTTACTTATTTAATATTTTATTTACTTTATTTAATTAATTATTTAAACTTATTTATATATTCAATTTATTTTATTTCTCTTCAAACTAGCAAAATTTTCGGTCAATCATTTAATTTTCCGCTCAAGTGACTCCGAAACATTTTGAAGCTAGGCATCTCGTTGCCATTATTTCTGTGAATATTTTTTTGAATTATTGTTATTTATATTGTTAAAAAAATTTAAATATATATATATATGGAGAATAATAACTATTAAAAATAAAAAATAAATTCCAAACAATTTCTTTATTATAAAAATATTTTTTGTATTTAAACCACACAAACTTGATAAGCAATATATTTTAAATAATATTTATATTAATCTCTAGATCCGTCTGAGTTAAAATATCTCTAAATGATTTGGCTAAAAAAAGTTAATGAATGATGTATGGATAAAAATGCTTATTCAAAACGAAAACAGAACATATAATAATTAATATTTATTAATTTCTTATTCATATCCTAAAAGTATTATAATTTCTTTTGCATTTACAGTGAAAAACTGCATTTTTTATAATTCTGTCTTCGAGAAGCACTTAAATAGAGGAGAATAAGTCCTAAACATTAATTCATAAAACTCGTAAAATATTTTTCCAAATAATTAATGGCAACCCATTATTCTTGTTGTATCAGTCTGATGGCATTGCTGATGTTTTGATAATAAATAATATATTAATAATACATTTATTTTTAGAAATCTGCTGCAGATTTTCTTGAAACTAGTCTTATTAAAGTCTCTGTCGGAATGGATAACGTGAGTATTTTCCCATTAATAGTTGGCAAAGATTTCTATAATATTTTATATTTTTGAGAAATATTATTGTCTTCTTTAGAAGAATATGTTTAATGTCAGAATATAATTTAAACATTTAAGAATTAAACTTAAAAATAAAAATTCTGAAAAGATTTATCATTTTAATATTTATAATTTATATTTATTTACTTTGCTCCAATATTTTTGTAGTATTCCTTTGTCTACACTTACTTATTTGTATTAAATAAATATATTTTTGTGGCATTGGTTATGTGAGGAATGTTTTGAATTGTGTGTTGATATTGTGCATGTTGTATGTTGATTCGGATTGTGCCTCTCCTACACAGATGGATGATTGGTATTTTATTTGATTCCTACTAATTAAAAATAATTTAATTTAATTTTAAAGTACAAAGATTTAAAATAATTTTTGTATGTATTATTTAATTTTTAATGTAATTTAAAATTTTAATATATTAATTTAATATGTTCTTTTTTAAAAATTTTTAGATTTAATTTAAAGCAATTAGAATCTCTATAATTAATAATTTTTATTAACAGATTTTCATTTATTGAAAATAATTAGTATGAATTCAGAAATATATTGATCAAGAAAAAATGACAAATAGTGAAGGCGTTTGTGATAATAATAAATGTTTAAAAACTCCTATTGATATTGTTAATAAGTTAGTTGTTCGGGACCAGTACCATTTGGCGGAGCAATTCTTTAATCTGCCACCTCAAAATGGTTAACCACGAGATAACCAGGTATAAATCAAAATTATTAATTAGTGTCTAAACGACGATAATTTGTCGTCAAAGAATTATTAAATTAATTAAAATTAATAATTCAAGAAAAATAATCGATAAAAAATTAATTGAACAATACTTGATGAGTAATCATTTGTTGAACATTTTGGACATTCACAAGACTCTTTATTGCTTTCCTCATTTTGAATCTTTTTTTACAAGGCCGAATCTTGATTTAACAGACGAAAGAAATTCAGAATATTCATCCTTCTTAACAAAATCACAATTTGAATGTAAACATTTATTGACAACACAAACAGATTCTTCACCACAATTCTTAGTAAGCATCTTTCTCTGATTGATATAGTTTTTGTTTATGTATTCAAATCTAAAAAACAATGAATGGGAAAGATTAATAATAAATTTTAATTTCTCATAATTTTTATTGGATAAAAGTAATTACATAATTTTTTAAATAAACATTAATTTTTAAAATATATTACATTTAATAAGTTAAAATCATTTACTGAAAATATTATTAAAATTCATAATTNNNAAACTTTAATTAATTAGTACTTAAAATTAATATCATTAAATTAATTTCATTAGATTCAAATAATCAATCAATAAACATATCAATCCCATCTTAGTAGGAGAGTCACAAATCTAAACAGCAATCAAACAACAAACTTACAACATTCGGAATTTTCCCTCACATCCCCCTCGACTTAAATGGCTTTAGTTATTCTACATTTCTTATTTGTATTTTACCATTGTCGAGTTGCAATTCGTAACTTCTTTCATGTCTCCGTTTTATTATCATTGCAGGGCCAATATATCGGTCGTTTTCTTTTGATGCATTTTCTCTCTTTACCTGGTCTCCAACTTTAAAAATTCTTCTCGTTTCTGGAGCTTTTCCTTCTTTTCCCATTTGGTTTCTTTTATCTTCTTTATTTTTCCACCAATGTCTTAATTTCCTTCTATATATTATTTCTGCTGGTGAGATACCTGTCGTGGCTTGAATGGAACTATTTATCATAAATTCTATTTCTGACAATACTTCCGTCCAATCTCTATGCGTTCCATCCTTTATTCTGATATTAAGAACATCTCTAATTGTTCTAAATTGTTGTTCTATAATTCCATTGGTATTGTGGTGATACGGGCTTTAATAAAATCTATTCTATCTTAAACTTCTTCAGTGTTTCTTTAAATAGTTTTGAATCAAATGTTTTGCCTCTATCCACGTGGATTTCTTTAGGTGGTCCATATTTACATATACATCTATCCAGTAATATTTTCCCTTGCGTTTTCTCGTTTTGGAGAGCAACTGCATTCAGGCTAATATATATCTGCTAAATTGATCATTTATCGCCAAAATATACTGGTATCCATTAACATTTCTCTTGAATGAACCAAAAAAGTTAATATATATCTTCTGAAAAGGTTCATCTGCAAATTGCTTAATATGTCTTTCTTTTGATTTCGCAGTTAGTGTTTTTCGCTTGTGACAATTTATGCAACTTTGAACAACTTCTTTTATCTTTTCTCTCATATTTTCCATATCAAAATCATCTTTGAGTAGTTAAAAACATTTTTACTCCCAGCATGACATAACATCTTATACATATCTTCAATAAAATCTGTTCTATTTGTTCTCAGGATCCAGTACTTATTATCTTCCGTTGCTACAATGCCAATCTTTCAGTTTCCATTTGTTTGTTCTTCCTTGTTTCAAATCTTTCTTAATTTGTTCGATTTCTCCATTGTCATTCTGCCCTTTGAAACTATTTTGTTCTTCGTGTAACGCTAGAAATCGAGTTTTAATCATTCCTTTCTTCGCTTCTTCATGTGTTGTTTGGCATTGACTACATAATTCACAAGAGTTTCTCGACATAGCATCTTCATTTGAATGTCTTTCACCTTTCCTGTATTCCATTCTCATATCAAGACCGCTGAGAAAATTTATCCATGTTTGAAATTGCTGTGTTATTGGGTTCTTTGTGGTCATCATAAACGTAATAGCTTTTTGGTTTGTTCGCAACAAGAATCTTTTCCAATATAAGAAATGCTTAAAATGCTGAGTGAAATAATATACCGCAAGTAATTCTTTTCTGGTAATGCAATAAACAAGTTCATGTTTATTCATCTTATGAGAACCATATGCAATAACTCTTTATCTTACACTCGAGTCTTTTTGTGACAGTACTGTTCCAATTGTATCGTAACTTGCGTCTGTGTCCAATATAAATTCTTTATCGAAGTCTGGATACGCCAAGATTGGAGTTTGAACCATTCTTTTTATTAATCTCTGAAAAGCTTCGTCACATTCTTTTGTCCATATTATTTTCTTATCCTTGTTTTTGCCACAAATGCCTTCTAAAACTATCGAATATCTTGCATAATCTTTTATGAATTTCTTGTAATAATTTGTCAAACCCAAGAAACTCCTTAGATGTTTAATACACGATGGGTTTTGAAACTTGCAAATCGCATCAATCTTTGTTTTATCAGTTTCTATACCATCTTTACTTATTATGTAGCTCAAAAACTTTGTCTTTTCTACTAGAAATCGACATTTCTCTGGATTTATTCTGAAACCTGATTCTTTGATTTTTTGAAACCCATTCTTTATTCTTTGTAGATGTTCTTTCTTATCTTTAGAAAATATCAAGATATCGTCTAGATATGCTACTGTTTCCTTCCAGTTCAATTCCCCAAAAATTTTTACAATTAGTTCTTGAAAGGTGGCCGGAGCGGCTGCTATTCCGAAAGGCATTCTTTTAAAACAATATTGACCATTCTTTGTCGAGAATGCGTTTTAATCTTTGATTCTTCATCAAGTTCAACTTGATAGTATGCGTTTCCCAAGTCAATTGTAGTGAATTACTTTGCACCATTCAATGTATTCAACATATCATCCACATTTGGCATAGGAAATGTTGGTCTGAGAGTAACGTTATTTAATTGCCGAAAATCCATACACACTCGTATTTCTTGTTTCTCTTTCTTCCAGACGCATATCAATGGAAAGTTCCATGGTGAACTACATTTTTCGATTATATCATTTTCTTCAACATTTTTAATAACTTCGTCTAATTTTTCATCAAAATGCCTTAGTTGTCTATACGGCATTACTAATACCGGTTCACCATTAGTTTCTATTTTGTGTTTCGTCAATGATGTTTTCCCAATATCCCATTTATCTACCATGAATATCGACTTAAACTCTTTTATCATGTTCATCAACTGATCATCGACCTTACCTCCGTATAGGTCCGTTATCCTTTTCAATCTGTCTTCATCTGATGGGCTATCCCTTATCATAAATACATCACTATTTTGTATTGATTTCATAATCAGCTTTATCCCAAAATTATCCAAAAAGTCCACTCCTACTATCATTTCTGGGCTCATTCCTTTGAAAACATAGAATTTTATATTCTTTTGGTTCCCCTCAATTTTAATCTTCAAGAGTGCTGTTCCATAATTTATTAATTCCGAAGCATTTGCGCATGCTAAACGTCTTCTCGATTCTCTAATCCTAATATTTGGTATATTTTTAATTAAACTTAATTCAATCACATTTACTCTAGCACCGGTATCTAAAAGACAGTGTACTTCTCTATTTTTAATGTAAAAATCTATACTTGGTTTACCATCCAGTTTGTCATATTTAATGTTAAGCTTTGTTATTTTTAAAATTTCTTCATTCTTCGTTTTGTTTCTTTTTTCTACCATTTTACTACTAAAACAGTTTCCTTCACATTCTTCTTTCCAACAATCCAATTTAAAAACTTCCAGGGGGTTATTTCCAGTCATACAATTACATATACAATCACACACACATTCATATACACAATCACACACACCATCATACTTATTTTTATCACTTAATGAAGCACATTGATCACCTCTCCTTGCGATCGTGCCTCCTCGTTTCCCTGATCATTTTCATACGTTTGTCTCTTATCTGGGAAGACCCTTTTAGTTACCTTTCCTTGGTTTGATCTAGTGTCTTCGTATTCGCTGTCTTCATTGCATTCATCAATTTCCGCAACTGAGTATTGACGATTTTGAGGTCTTTTATGGTATCCTGCATTATTTTTGTTTCGATCGCTGTTTCTACTGTACTGTTCTCTTTCCTTAAATCTATTCTTGTTGAGATAACATTGAGTTCTATAATGGCCATTTCTGTTGCAGTTAGTACACTTCACATTTGGGCAATCTCTTCCTATGTGGCCTTCTTCTTGACATGCATAACATTTTACAGTTCTGTAATAATTGTTTTTCGGTTTGAATCCATTATTTCCTTGGTTCCTATTGTTGTGTTCGTAATGTCTATACAGGGTTCTTAAGTTGTGTGCAGCTTTGCGTTTAGCTACGGTTTTCAAATTATCTTGTTTATTTACCGTCGTATATGCTGCCAATGGAGAGGTATTGGAATGCTGTGATAGACGACGTCAACTGAAAAGCAAGAGAAATAAAGGCGAAAAGTACATGCAAGATTACAGGAAGGTGAACAAGGAAGTTCGGAGACTACTGAGGAAGGCCAAAGAGGATTTGGCGGAAGAACAAGCAAAATTGATATAAAGTAGTTTTGAAATAAACAATTCTAGAGCAGCATTGAAGACAATTAAGAAACTGACCGAGCCAGGAAGAAGACAAATAAATGTAATTGAAGATCAAGATGGAAACGTACTTACAAAAAGTACAGAGATTGCTCAAAGGTGGAAAGATTAATTTAGCAAATTATACAACTTTAAAGCAGATGTTGACAGGAGCGTTATATCTGAAGATGTTGAAACAAATGGAGATGACGAAGATCATGAATGCGAAATTTTAAGATTAGAAGTAGAGGCTGTCATAAAAGGTTTGAAGAGGAACAAAAGCCCTGGAATGGACAGCATCAGCGCGGAACTAATTCAGAATCGAGACGAAAATACAGTGACCGTTCTCCATGTAATATGCAACAAAATTTTAAAAAGTCGAGTTTGACCCTCACAATGGACTGAATCTATCCTCATTCCCATACCGAAGAAAGCAAATAGTAAAAGGTGCAGTGACTTTAGAACGATTGGTTTGATCAGTCACGCATCAAAGGTTATGTTGCAAGTGTTACAAAGAAGAATCACACTGAAATTGGAGCAAGTTCTTAGCAGACAGGTTTCAGAAGGGACCACAATACTACGGAGCAGATAACCAACTTAAGACTGATTTGTGAGAGAACAAGAGACCACAAACGAATAATTTGTCATAACTTTATAGATTTCAAAATAACTTTTGACATGGTGTGGCACGAAGCACTATGGCACACAATGAATAAACACAACATAGGCAAACATATCACGAAAATTATTAAGAGCCTTTACGAAGACGCAAAGACAATAGTGTTGGCAAATGAGCAATTTAGCGACTAGTTTAAATCATCAGTAGGAGTAAGACAAGGTTGCATTCTTTCACTAACACGGTTCAACCTTTTTCTTGAGAGAATTATTATGGAAGCAATAGACGATCTAGGCGATGTTGGAATAAGCTGTGGAGGAACAGGAATACCAACCTACGATTTGCTTATGACATAAACCTAATCGGCAAAGATGAGGTAGAGATTCAGGAACTTACGAACAGATTACACAAAGCGTCAAACAAATTTGGAATGGAAATCAACAGTCGAGAAAGCAAAGTAATGGTTTCAGGAAACCGTAACAACAAGGTTAAACTGAAGATTTTCATTGAAGGGGAGAAGCTGGAACAAGTTAGGAGTTTCAAATATTTAAGCTCTACTATCACAGAGAATGGGGAAAACGAAGAAGAAATCAGAAGCCGAATTGTTATATCAACAAGCGCAATGATTAAACTTAGCACAGTTTTTAACCCCAAAGAAATCCATCTAAAGAGCAGATTAAAGATCACTAAGGCAACACTCCTCTATGGATGCGAGAGTTGGACAATAAATCAGAAGAGTATGGATAGACTTAAGATGTTTGAAATGAAGTGCTACAGGAGAATGCTGAAGATCACGTGGAAAGAAAAGAAGACAAATGACTTTGTTTGAAGGAGAGGGACAGAAATACTAGGTAAAAGACCGGAATCAATAGAAGAGATGATCAAGAGACGGAAGCTGAAATTCTACGGTCATCAAATAAGAAAACGAGCACTAGCAAAGGTTATGATTGAGGGAAGAGTGGAAGGAGAAAGACCAAGAGGAAGACCAAAGATGCAATGGATGGACGATTTAAAAGAATGAACTGGACTGAGTATGGAATGTCTGAGAAAAGAAACTACAAATAGAAAGATGTGGCGAAGGCTTGTTTATAATTGGGTGCACCCACGGCCCAAGGGCTAAGGTCAAAAGAAGAAGAAATTATACTGCCACTGTTTCCTCACTTTCCATTTTACGTAGTTCGTACATATTGGTAACTGCGCTTTTTATATCTTTGGTTTCAGTTGTTCTCTCAGTTTTAATTCTTTTTTGATTTCATAACTGTCAAACATATTTAAACAGGCAAGGTTGAGTAGTTATTTTTTAGACAATTTTTTTGTTAGTATATTCACAAGCTCTTCTGCTTTTTTGTATGTTTCTTCAGGGTTGGATGATCCCCACCGTAAGTTTACCAATTCCTTCATTGTATCCAGAATGGATTTTTCTTTAGTAAATGCAGCCTTCAATTTTTCTTTGTAATTTTTACCGTCCATCTCTGAATATTTTTTTATTGCCGACGGTGTCATAAACACAGTCACCATCACTATTTTCCTCCTTTCTGCTATACCCATTGTAAGAACTTTCCATTATAAAGAGAATTACACAAAATATTGCAAAATTTATTATTATTCAAATTTGTGCCAAAACACAATATTAAAACAAATCAGGAGTTTATAAAATTAATCTGGATCCAAATTACAATTTAATATATATATGCAATATGATAATTTAGTATAAATAGTAATACATAGTTAATTTTCCTCACACCCCCCTTCTTTAAAAGGTTTTAGCCACTCTATATTTCGACATATCAATCTGCCTGTTTTATTTTCTAATTCTACACTCCGGTTGTGTATATTCCGAATA
>MQRK01240660.1:1794-24712 GCA_001938485.1 Girardia tigrina | reverse complement strand
CTTTTCTGATTTTCTCGTGTCATTTTGTGGTGTTCTCAATCTTTTGATATCCACCACATTTCTCTCAATTATTCTTCCATCACTAATCCTTTTTAATCTGTACGCATGCTTCCCCATGTTATCTATCACTGCATATGGCCCTTCGTATCTCGGCATATCGATTCCTTTGATTCGCGGTAGTATTCTAGCCAGCACTAGATCACCAATTGCAAGGCAACCCCCTGAACCTGATGTAGCTGAATTTTTAATTTCTTGTTTGGTCTTGATGTGTTGGCTCACCACTTGTAACACTTGTTGAAGCTCTGTACTATATTTGCAATAGTTTCCATCATTTGCTGGACTCACTTTCTTTTCCGAGTAGAAAGACCTCATTTTCCGACCAAAAATCACCTCGAAGGGAGAAAATCCAGTGCTTCTATAAATTTTATTTCTTAATCCAAATTCAACAAATGGGATCGCCTCTTCCCATTCACATCCAGATGACTTCGCTGTTGCGTAAAGCATGTCTTTTGCTGTACCAAATAGTCTCTCGATCACACCGTCACCTTGAGGATAATATGGTGAGCTCCGAGATTTTCTAATTCCGAGAAGAGTACAAAGTTCCTGTACGATCTCGCTCTCAAAAGTAGTCCCTCTATCTGAGTGTATCCTGTCCGGGATTCCAAATTGCACGATCCACTTGTCAAATATGGATTTACATATCGTTTTCGCAGTCATATTTCTCAGCGGTATCAGCATGGGGTATTTTGAAAAGTTATCAATAATTCCCAAGATGTATCTACATCCATTTTTACTTTCTGGAAGTGGTCCTGTTACATCAATAGATATTGTTCCAAAGGGGTACCCTGCATTTAAGGATCCATGAGCCTTATTTCTGTCTGGTCGTTGATTTTTTCGGCTCTCACATTCTTTACATTTTCCTATTCTTATTCTAACATCAAAAGACATACCTGGCCAGTAGAATTTCACAACAAAGAAATTGCAACTTTTCCCTTTAGCACCCAATTCAACCATCAGGCATACTTCCGCTCGTACAGGCACTGTAAATCCATCTGCACACTTGATTTTTCTGGATGAACGTCTGGTTTTCAATGTTTTATCTGAATCTTGCAACTCCATTAGCATGTCTTTGCTGATAGCATTCACTTCGGCTCCGGTGTCTAATAAGATCTTTTTACTGTTCTCATTGATCCGACCGTAACACATTGGTTTGTTCTGATCTTTTACTTTATAACTGCTCTTCTTTACTCGAAGATTATTCTGTTCCTTTTGTTTCGGAATTGTTTCTTTCACCGCTCTGGCATACGACTTCTTTGCATTTGAAATATGACAAATGCTTGGTTCTTCCGTACCTGTTTCCGTGTCTGTTTCACTTTCATTACTGGATATACTGGCAGACTCGACCACATGGACTGATTTACGTTTTCCGTTTAGACAAAACTTATCTATATGCCCCTTTTTGTTGCATTTTTTGCAGAATCGAGACTTTTTACAGTCTCTCAAAATGTGACGGCTGCTCCCACAATTCCAACATCTACTTGTTTCTTTGACAGGATTTCTGGTTCTATTATTGACTTTCCATTGACTCGATTGTCTTTCTTGCTGCAGCATTTTTACCGTTTCCTGCAATAAGGTAATACGTTTGTTCAGTTCGGAAACTTCATCCCTGTGCATTCGAATTTCATCATTCTCGGCCAGCACATTTATTGTTGCCGACATCTCTTGAGTTACACATTCTTTTTTTATCATCTCGAATGCTTCATCCAAAGTTTTAGGCTGCAACACTTTTAGTGCTTTTTGAGCTCTGTCATTCATTAAACCATTTATAAAAACTTGGAGAGTTTTTGGCTCTCTTTCTTCAGAGGTCAACTCCGGTAATTCTTTAAAACAACGAATTCTTACTTCTTTCATAAAGTCCTTCGTTGACTGGCCATCCTTCTGTCGGATGCTGAATAGTTTCATCCACGATGAAATATCTGACTTCTTTCGTCCGAACAGCTTCAAAAAAATTTCCTTGAGCCATTCGAAACTCTTTTGGTTTTGGGTGTAACCCCACTGCGACTTCAGAAAACACTGAACATCTTCCTCCAAGTATTCCATGAAGAAGTCAGCTTGTGTTTCCTCCGATATTTCAAGTTGCTGCATAAATGCATCCATCCGTTTTAAAAATTGGGCAGCATCGTCCCCTTCTTTGAATGTTTTCGGAGTTTTGGCGGAGTCCTTTTTCAGGATTCTATTCAAAATTACTTCCAGTAATTTCGACTGGTGATCTCCACTATCGGCTTTGATCCTGCTCATGACGCCACTGTTGTAAAAGAGAATCTCCAACTAAGAAAAATATATATTTGAATTAACAGTTTACAATAATGAATATTAAAACAACACACATTAAAATACATTAATATTTACATAATTATTCCACATTATGACTTCGGTATTTGATAATAATGAAAGTGGCATAAACGCTACTTTCAATTATATAAAAAATACATATAATTTTTAAAATCTAAAAAGTATAAATTAATTAAAATCGATTTATTTTTAAATAAAAATATTTAAGTTTAATACTAGGCAAAAAATATTTTTCATAAGATAATAAAATTAGAGTAAGTTAAATATTATTTTTATGATTTTCTATTAAAAAAAAGTTTTTTATAAATTAAATTTTCAGAGATAAATTTTAATACTGAAAGTTTAATAAATTTATACAAAAATAAAAATTTTATTTTAAAGAAAATTTAATAAATGAATTTTGGCGAAATTATTAAATTTACAGCACCAAATTTGTTTAAATATGTGTATCATCTTTGTGAGGAATATTTTTGAATGGTGTTTATTTTGTGTTGTTTGGTATGTTGTTTTAGGATTATGTTTCTCCCACCCAGGTGGAAGATTGATATTTTAAATATTTTAAAACCTTGGGTTGTTTAATCAAGTATTAAAATTTAAATAATCACTTAAAAATTAAACTAATATTTCATAAATAATATTTTAATAATATTTTCTTAAAATAAATAAAAATTATTTCAAATTTAAAGTATAAATTATTTTTGTAATAATTAAATTGTAATTTAAATTTGTTTGAATAATAAGACGTTAAAGAATATTATTAAAGATTATCGATCAAGAACGATGACGAGCTAAGCAAGTTTTACGGAGACTTTTTCTAGTGGCAATTCAAATTGTGATACAAATAAATGTAAAGAAAACCAAATTAATGTTCTTAAAAATCTTCCTTAATAATTTTTTATGAGAAATCATGAATTCTGATCTTGAATCAAACATCATCTAAGATAAGGTCAACCCGACTAACAAGAATAATCACTCATTTATCTTTCAAATGTCGCATTTTGTTCTACATAAGGACACTTGATTAAAAGCAAAAAAATATTCAGTTCATTTTAAAGAATACTAAATCTATGAATAACGTTATTTATTATTAAAAATTAAAAAGATTCCATAAATGAATATTATTGTACAGTTTTTTTATAATTGTGTAAGGAAGCTTCATAATCGTTTGCATAAACCTCTGATCCATGGACTTGCTTATATTGTTAAAAACAAAGGAAAAATAAAAGTATGTTATTTTATCATATATCTTACTTAATAACATAATAAAAAAAGACATACTCAGATAAAAACCAAAATAAATACCTTGCAATTATGACTTCCTTTTTTCCCAAAGCAAATGTAGAAATGAAGCTAAATAATATTTATGCAATTTACTCTAATTAATAAGAACGACTGATATTCGATTAAGTAATGTTCTTAATCATAGGTTACATCGTAAAAAGCTCTTCCGATTCAAAAGAGTGTTCTATTTTACAGAAAAACTTTGATTCAGATTATGAACGGCAGTTCTGTGAATCCATTATTGACTAGACACTACAACACATTAATAATAATTCGAAATGGACCAAGTGAAACCATTTTATCTTAATAACTTTTGTTAGATTATAAAAAAGGCATTATTGTCAAATGATATCTTTAATTAATTAATATGAATTCTGTAGATCTTCCATTAAAACTAAAAGTTTATATTTTAAAAATTAAATTTTAACTGAAGATGATGTAGTAGGAATCTTCGAAACATGTTCAAAAATCAATTTCTTAAAAAAACTTTATTGAAATTTTTTTCACAAATAACAAATTAGAAATCACAAAACGCAAAAATCCGTGTACCGATAAATTAACTTCTTTTGTAAATCACAAAATTTCTTCCGAAAATATTTTAAAAAGAAGTCATTTTCTAAGCAATACCGAGTCTCCAATGAAAAAGTTTGATACTGTGATAATTTTTGGAAGTCAACGACAAATAGTTCAAAACTAATTTCTTAACATTTTTTAATTAACCTTGGAAGTTTACCCACAATAATTGATTCTCTACATAATCTGGATTTCCACAAAACGGTTCCTTTTCACTTCTTCCAGCTAGAATCAGTCGTTTCTTACGATGATAGATATTCTGTCAAAATATATTGCAATATACTTAATAAACATCTACAAAAGCCCTAAAAATAGTATACTCTCCATGATTAATGGACTCTGTAAAATTAGTGATTTGCCGAATCACTCAAACCACTAATTTTACTACAAAAAATAATAATAATTCAACCAAGGTTTAACCAACTTAATCCACAATATATCCCGGTGTTGGATTAAGTTAGTTTTTTTTTAATAAAAAAATGAAAACAATTGTTCAAAACTACCAACACTTTAATTAATAAAATGAAAGAACATACATTATACAGTCATAACACTGAATCATCGGTATGCAATTAGTATAAGTATTAATTATTTTATTGATTTTTATTCTAAGTCAAATAATTATTTTTTTATCATTACCGGCAATAAATTATAAACAATGTCACAGTTAAACATGCAGATTAGGTTGTTAATATTAAAGTTTCTAAGAATGTGACTCTTGCTCGACCGATTGACGGACATTACGGTTGACTGATCACTAATGATATGAGTTTTTTCACTACTAGAGCGACTGAATTCTTTGCTGCTTTGCAACAGTTTCTGTATTTCTTCAGCATCTGTGCGTGTTTTTTTTAAATCCTAAAATATTTTAAAATCAACAATAAGAAGGCAACACATAAAATCACAGACAATAAAAAAACTATGTACATTCAAAAGAGGTAAATGAAAAGAAATACACACATGCAAAAATACCAAACACCATCCGCTTACAAAATTGAGGTATCACAGACTCCATTCATCAGGTTTCTATCTTTGATAGATATTATTGTAAGATAGGAAATATTGTCATTTTCTGTCAGACATTAAAATCAAGTTTCAAAATATTATAGAAATTTTAATAATGATTTACCCTTCGATTTACAAAGCACCCTATTACCTGACAATAATTTATGTAAAAATACTTTTATATATGAAAAAATCGTGCATTAAAGTGCTAAACTTTTGCTAGAAAACAGGTCATCGGAAGCGACTGTTACTCATGTCATTATCTTGGGATATAATGCGCTTTTTGCTGAACCTTAAGATATAAAAGTGAAAGATTTATTCTAACTTTCGTAAGCCTAAGCCTTTTATTCAGTCGGTAGTATAAATCCTTAAATGAACATTTACCAACCGAACAAACGCAAGAATTTTAGAACCTGTTCTCATGAAAGTTTTATAAATTGAAAAAAATTTTAAATTATTCCTTCTTTTTTATAAAATTGACATCTTCAGAATTCTGGAACAAACAGCCAAAAAAAAGAAAGTTGTGATATAAATAATCAAATATTTAAAAAATAGAAAATACTTGTTTTTTTTCAAAAATAAAATAACGTAAATTAATTGATTGATTAGTACTAATTAATTAAATTACAGTTCATACAATACACATATAAGGGTTTTTTTCTCAAAAATATTTTTTATATATAATATTTTTCATCATTTTATTAAATAATAAAAACAATTAGTCAAACAATTTATGATAATTAATATAATTTTACATTAAAATTATAAAAAATATTGTATTTTAAAGTTTTTTATATTTTTTACAAGGTATTTTTGGCAATTATTTCTATTATTTTTATTGATATTATAAAAACAAATGACGAATTAAAACAAATAATTTAAATTTATTGATAAATATTTTCATATGAATTCGGTATTATTAAATCAATTAGAGTAATGACATTTTGCCACAAATTCTCTCATTCAACAATCCTTTTGACAGCTTCAATTTTCGCTTTCTATTTCTATTAATTTCTGTTTTTTTTAAAAAAAGATTAATTAATATTTCATAATTTTTATAATTATTTTCAAGAGAAATTGTTTGAAAGAAAAATAAAAAAAACAAAAGAAAACGATTTTTTGGGTTTTTTTATTAAAATTATTTTTTTTCTAAATAATTTTTTTCATTATTTTAGAAATTTTTTCTATTTATAAAAATATGTTTTACTTTTTTTTTAAAAATGTCATTAAACTCAATTTTGTGCTTTTACGGAATTTTATTTGTTAAATAAAATTTGAGTTCGTCATTATTATTAATTATAAGTAATAATAAATTTAAATAATGAATATTAGAAAAACATATGCATTTAATAGAACCTTTATTAAAAAAATACAATTATGGTCATGCTTGAAATAATATATATTATGTTGTCAAGTATGAAACTTGTAGACATGATTATAATAAATTAAAAAAGTTATAATTTAATCATGACTTAACATTTTTTGCTCAGTTCATTTTGTTTGATTGCAACATATCTTGGCTATTGAACACACCAATAAAAATTAATTGAAATTATTGATTATTTGTTTAATAAGTATAGGTAATAAGTATAGGTAATAAGTATATGTAATAAGTATTTAAAAAATTAAAAATATAAATATTTATATTGACTATTTATATTTGAAATATTATGAAGTACGAGTTCCTACATGGAACTTCATCATCAGAAACCATGCAAAGTATCAATAATGTTTTCTGATACAATGTCACTACGCAGCAGACAATTTCAAATTGGTCTAGTAAATTTGTGAATGGTAATTTTAACCTCAATAAATGGAACCGTGATCCATCACAAAGTGTTCATGATTTTTCGCTATCGTTTGCTGCTACAAAGCAAACAATATTGAATCACTTGGTTCAAATTAGTAAACTGAAAACGTTGGTTAAGTTGATCCCATATTTGTTGAAGGAAAAGCTGACACAAAAGCGTTTGGATGTTTTCTCATTATAAATGTTATTACGTTTTGAATCGAATCGTCACCTTTGTTGAAAATTAGATCGAATATGATAATCGCAAACGTTACTCAAGCTGGGTCGACACGAATGAAGCACCGAATTACGGTCCATAACACATGTCTTCCTTAGGCTTTATCCATTATGACTTCATGAAACCTGCTTTATCGATGAAAGCATATGTCAAATGCTACCAATTCGAAAATATGATGCCGAAACCCAAAGAAAAACTACGGCGTTTGGTAAACAGGTGGCACTACAAAACCGCATACTGCATTTAAGATAGTGACAAAAATACGGGAACTTGATTTGGAAATTCTTATTCATTCTCGATACTCAATAGATCTAGCCCCAACTATCTACAATTTCATCTTCAATTCGAAGAACTTTTTGATAGGCAAAAAGTTTATTTTCTGAGGAATTTGTAAAAATGGACTTCCAGAAATTTATAGATTCTTGTCCAACAAATTTTTATTGAAATGACCTCAACAAGTTCCTGCTTAAAAGACAAGCAATTGTCGATAATATCGATGTATACTTTTATGAATGACATAGACATTGTTAAATTCTCAAGATATTTTTAAAAGTTTTTATCGTCTCACATTATTCATTACTTTAATACATAGTTAGAATTGACCTCATGATGTGAACCCCTGTATATAGCTTTTACTTTTTGATATATATATATATATATATATATATATATATATATTGAAAATATAATTTGATTAAAGCTTTTTTATATAATTATTGTAGATGTTTCGATGCTTACATACATCATTACATATTCGGAAATTTAGTATTTAAATATTTTAATTGTTCTTAAATTGAAATGAGGGGTTAATGAAATCTCCATACACCGCATCATCCCCAAATATCCACTGTATGTCCACTCGAAGGCATTCCAAGATTGATTGGTTCTTCCTCCCACTGATCTTTTTTCTCATCTGTATTTCTCCCTTTCAGATTCGTTTAATTGTCTCGTACTTCTCTGAAGTTTCCGTCTTACTGTGAAAGTAAGCCTTTTACTAGCGATAAGATCCATGGGATGTGGGAGTCCAATGTCCAGGATTTCCATATGGATCTTTTCAATCTTGTGTTTCTTCCTAACTATGCGAGTGCATATGTTATGAATGGCATGCAACTTCTTAATGTTCTTGTCCGCAGTTCTCCAGCTTTCATAGCCTTAGTAGACTACGGAGAATATACATGCGTTGATAACTTTCTTCTTATTCCTCATACTCAGTTTGGAGTTCTTCAGCACTCTCTATTCGATGTACGAGTTTTGACACCCGTGACAATTAGATTTATATAGCAGATTACTTTGCAAACCACAAACTGTTTTCGATTTGTTTGAGAGGAATTTGCATTTGGCTCAGTGTCGATGAAAATCATTCTGAAACTGCTGAGCAGAATGGGTGTAGGAGACGACTCATGTGACCTGATAAGACAGTTGTATAAGGACTGTTCATCGGCGTACAAATGTGACAACACGGTGACGGGTCAGATCCCGATTTTGGTGGGGGTGCAACAGGGTTGTCCAATCTCAATGCTGTTATTTAATATCGCCATAAACGCGGTCTTGTTAGAACTGGATCAACAATCTTATGGCGGTATAATAATAGCTAATCACCGTGTGAGTTGCTTAGCATACGCTGATGACCTTGTACTGCTTGTAGACAATCAGAGTCACATGCAGTTAATGGTAGATAAATCGGTCGAGTTGACCAATATATTAGGAATTAAATTCAGACCTTCCAAATGTGCACGGATAGCGATCCCACATAATTCAAATATTAGGATCCAGATGTATGGGAACGCTATTCCGGAAATCACAGAAGGTGAATTCGTTGTATATTTGGGAGGTCACTTCTCAGAAAATATAAGGGTCGTACCAGTTGAAAAGCTTGCAGAAGTCACAAGAGAAACAGTGAAGATTACAGAATCTGTACTGTTTCCTTGGCAGAAGCTGCAAGCTTACCTACCTGCACTCCAAGCTCATTTTTGCCTTCAGGATCTTTTATATTCCGTACGGGACCGTGGATGGCAAGAGCTACAGTCTGGACAGTGTGATCAGACTGTTGCATAAGAAGGTGTTGGGACTGCAGAAGAATGCATTATATGCGTATATTTACACGCCAAAGGAAAATGGGGGGGTCGGTATCAAATCATTACTTGACGAATATTTGATACAGTCACTGGCCCACAGTTTCCAAACGATTGCCTGTAGTGATATGACAACGATGGATGCTGCAGTCTTCTCCCTTCAACGTGGAGCAACAGGCCCCCGAAAGACGCGTATCTTGTCGATTGAGGCAGCAATACGCTGGCTGAACGCTGGGACGCAGTCGGGGAAGATCAAAAACTGGTGGGCAAAAATCAAGTTCGCCATTCGTAAGATTAAGAAACTGCACCAGATTTCGGTAAGTCTGGTGCAGAAGGAACAGGGCATATGTCTGCACCTGCATCAGTCACTGGTGTTGGAGAGAAGACTACCCAATGGCGAAATTTAAGTTATGAGAGATGAAACGAGTAAGAATATGCTCCTCATCCCCTCTTGAAATTCAGTGTGTCCAAGGCAATAAGAAGATTGGTAGGGAAATCTTGGACACACAAATGGAACATACAAATCAGCGCTGGACGGATTGCAAGAAGCTTGTAATCCACAATCAGCTTCCACAGCGCTGTTTATGGGGGGAGTTGTAATTATAGCGAGTGGTACTTTTACCACAAGGCAGTGACCTGCACAGTGCCTGTTAACTACCGAACAGGGGACACTGTCGTAGGTGCCCTCATAAGGAGGAAACTTTGGTCCATGTACTTACAGGATGTAAATACAGCGAAGGATTCTGGAATTATAGGCACAACTCGGTGTGGGGAGCAAATAACTCAGTATTTAAACTGTAAAGTCGACATAAATGTTGAGTGTCGATATGCTCCTTCACAATACCGAGTTGATCTTCAGGTATACGTCCCAGGATCTAAGATGCTATACATGATAGATGTCAAATGTCCATATGACACGAAGAAGAATATGGAGAATAGCAACCAAAAGAATCTCGATCATTACGAGGTTCTTGCTGTTGCTTGCAGGGCTGCAATGCCAAACACGACAGTGACAGTGCTCTCCTTCCAGGTAAGGTGCCTAGGGACGTGGCCGAAAAGAAGCACTGACATACTGACAACTCTAAAGATCCCGCCAAAGGTGATAAGACAGATTGCAATTGGTTGCTCAGTATCGAATGTGAAATACTCAGCAGCACAATGGTCTTATCACCGTGAAGGAATAGTTCCAAGCGGGATCCAGAGAATAAGTAAGATATACAGGAAATAGAAGAACCTCAGGAAGGCATGTTAGCGATGGAAGAGATGGAATATGAACATGCTGTTCCTGAGGGGGTAGAAAAATTTGATCCGGCTGCCATGGAAGCACTCATACAATCTTATAGCTATAGAGAAGAAGTGCAACAGGGGGGAGTATTAGACATTGAGGATCAAACAGATAATGATCCATCTGAAGATGAGCATGTCTCGAATCTATATAGGACAAGGATTGGAGATCCATCTGAGGATGAAGATAATTCATCATGGGAGGAGGACTTGACCTTCGATGATGAGTTGTTAAGATCAGGTGTGTGAGCAAAAGTGACGGGCTTGGAGGAGACGTTCACCCAAGTGATGGGTGCTGGAGGAGGCCGCTAGTGAAAGAACCCCTGTAGAAACCAGGGCCAGTGCAGAGGACGCCTTAGGGCCGATGCATGCGGCGAATTTATTTATGGACCGACCGGGCACTTTTACTCACAGAGAAACAAAAAAAGAACTTTGGATGCGACAAAGACTACTTTTGCACTACTTATTGTTCGACAAATAGTCTTCCTAAAAGCTCTAAAAATATTTCCGAATATTGCTGATGATGATATATGTAAGCATCGAAACATGTCCAATACTTATATAAAAAAAGTTTTAATCAAATTATATTTTCAAAATATTAATCTTGCGTTCACAAGACTGCATATATTAATTTATATCTCAATTTAAAATGAAAAAAAAGTTTTAATCAAATTATATTTTCAAAATATTAATCTTGCGTTCACAAGACTGCATATATTAATTTATATCTCAATTTAAAATGATAATTCATCATGGGAGGAGGACTTGACCTTCGATGATGAGTTGTTAAGATCAGGTGTGTGAGCAAAAGTGACGGGCTTGGAGGAGACGTTCACCCAAGTGATGGGTGCTGGAGGAGGCCGCTAGTGAAAGAACCCCTGTAGAAACCAGGGCCAGTGCAGAGGACGCCTTAGGGCCGATGCATGCGGCGAATTTATTTATGGACCGACCGGGCACTTTTACTCACAGAGAAACAAAAAAAAGAACTTTGGATGCGACAAAGACTACTTTTGCACTACTTATTGTTCGACAATAGTCTTCCTAAAAGCTCTAAAAATATTTCCGAATATTGCTGATGATGATATATGTAAGCATCGAAACATGTCCAATACTTATATAAAAAAAAGTTTTAATCAAATTATATTTTCAAAATATTAATCTTGCGTTCACAAGACTGCATATATTAATTTATATCTCAATTTAAAATGAAAGATTATGTATTTAATATTAAATATATCAATTTAATATGAAAACATATCAATTTAATATGAAAAAAATGTATTTAATATGAAAAAATCTTAATTTACTATGCAAAATAGATTCCAAATGTAAAATTGTTATTCATAGTTATTTAAACTTCTTCCTTGATGGCAAGCTGAATTGCAAACGTTTGTATTTTAAAAGTATTTTTCATATTAAATTGATATTTTTTTCGTATTGAAAACAATTTTCTTATTAAATCGATATATTTTCATATTAAATTGATTTTTTTCATATTAAATATTAATATCGATTTCATAATTGAATTAAAAAAAATTACCGAGTTCGTGAATTCGACATAACATTGTTATGTCCAGCATTTCTGGTCAAATTTTTCTTCGTTTTATTTTATACATAATATTTCTCCCATTCACAAATGCCGCCCCCAACAGTCGTGCCGCCCGGGGCGGACCGCCCCCCCCCCTACGCTACGCCACTGGTGTTATGCGAATTCACAAACTCGGTAATTTTTTTTAAATTTTTTTAATTCAATTATGAAATCGATATTAATATTTAATATGAAAAATATGTATCTGTTATGAAAATTTTGTACTTAATATGAAAAAAATCAATGTAATATGAAAAATACTTTTAAAATACAAACGTTTTTTTTGCTATTAACATATTTGTAAAGTAGCACTTATTTATAGCCTTAGAGGAAAGTAAAACTATTGTTATGAGATTATTAACGTATTCTTCGTTTTTCTTTAAGTTATATTTCAACAGCGAAAAAAGGATTTTTAGACACATGTTAAAGGTGCTTAAAAGTTCAAAATTTTTGGAGACCACATTATGACTGATGAGATGCTGCAACAGTTTTAAACTATCTTTTACATTTTTACTGTTGTGACATAACACTTCAAAATGGAAACAAGTTTTGTAGAGGAGTTAAAGATTTATCGTTTTATTTGTAAGATTAATATAAATATTGATTCGGGCTTTTTAGAGGTTTCATACCGGAATTTCCATTTTACACATTCATTAGGTAGTCTGGATTTAACAAAATATCGTTACTTTCAGGGAGCATCATTCTAATATGCTTTTCATTTTCTCCATGTTACTCTTCCAGTTCCAAATTGACAGTGCAATAGTTGACACAATATTCTCATGTCTAACTAGTTAGAAAATTTGATACAAGTAGCAAAAAATGTTTGAGAATTCAAGGATCCTTAAGTATGCCATGAATGAAACCTTTACTGATGTTGAGGCACAATTCTTTTAATTTTTTTTCTATTGTTTTTATATTTTTATAATTTTTTGTTAACTTAATATCCGTTTTTCTTGTTAAATTTTCAATAACCTGTTCTCTTTTTAGATTGAAAATATAGGTTATTCCGTATATAAATTCTCGATTCATATTGTAAATTGTCTCAAAAAATGGACAATCATTTCCATAGGCTTCTCAGAGCTGTTTGTGAATTTTGATGTTGCCAATCTTTCTGAGAAGAAACTTTATAATGCTTTAGTACTGAACCGAGGAATTCCTTTTGTGCATATAAATTGAGTTTTTTTAAGATACTATGGATGTTGTGCTTCACACCTTCGCTTAAAATACAAAATATATTTATGGTTTATGTCGTAATCGATGACATACTTTCATTTATAGGTCAGTCAAAGATTTATTGACCACACCTAGTCGCGCAATTAATGGATTTTGTGAGGAATATTTGGTGTGTTGATGTTTTTGTGTAGTGTTTGCATGTTTAAATGTTGTGTGTTAATTCGGGATTGTGTCTGTCCTAATCAGATGGATGATTTATATTTTAATTCTTATAATCTGAAACTAATTTATTCAAATTTAGATTCACTATTAAAATTTTTATTTTTATTATTTTAAATAATTTTATTGATTTTATTTTTGTAAATTTTTAAATAATTAAAATCTAATTAGTGTTTAAAAATGATTATTAAAAGTAATATATATATTTAGCCAATAAAATTTTAATTAAATATTTAAAATAAAATAATTTTCTTCAAGTCAGTTCAAATTTGGATGAGAAGTATTAGACATTGAGTGATGGATTTAACTTTAAGCAATACTATTGATTGTCATAGAGATGACTTTTAACTTCAAAATTGTATTATAAATTTTAGTTGATCGTCATGAATTTTAATTTTTATAATTAGATTTTTATGCATAATTATTTATTAGGAAGGGAGAAAAGTAAGTTTTTTTTTAATTTTTTAATCCGGTATTTTTCTTGTGTTTTCTTTTATGATAAAATAATGTAAAACAAAACCTCAATTTCTCTTTTAAAATTCAAAATGTCGAGTAAATTATATAATATTTTATTTAATAAAAGACTGTCTTACAAAAAAACATCCATAGAAGGTATTAACAAATATGCTTGTCAAGACGTAAAACTAAATAAATTGATAAAAAAATATTATTTAATCTAAATATTACTTTCAGTAATATATATCCATTACTTTTAGTAATGAATGTATTTTAGGTTTTGGGTAGCTGTGGCTTACTTTATGCTGACTCATTGCATGAAAAGGTTCGACTTGCCGGATACTTTGACGAATGTGGACAGTTTGACTTGTCAAGACAGGTAAATTATATTATTTTTCTATAATTAACATAAATCTATTAATATTATCAACATGAAAGCCTTAATTAAAACATGTTATTGTAATGTTTTCTAAAGGTCTTTCATTCATTAAGTTGTTTTTTTATTTTATAATATCAGATGATTGCTACGACATTTATTTCGCAAATTTAGTTGAAACATATTATGTAGTGGAAAATTTATTATATAAACAACAACATCTTACTCCTTGACAAAATGAGGAACTGCCGTTTCTGAAACTTAAACTAACAAAACGTTTTTTAACAACTATAAAATTATGGAAAAGAAAAAAATAGATGGAGTTAAGAAAATCAATAGTTATTTTTTTAAAATCACTCATGAGAAAGATATGACCAAATAGACTATGATTAACATTCCCGTATCCGTGGTGGTAAAAATGACACATTGTTGATCCGTGCCAAATTTGCTTTAAATTATCTTATTAACTTTCGACAAGTTATGACAAACATAAAGAAATACAAATTTAAATTAATTTTGTTAATTTTAATTAATAAATATGAATAATTAGGTTACATCATTTTGATTAGTTATTTTTACAAAAAGACATTAATCATTTACATCAGTGATTGTCAACCTGGTCCCTACAGCCCACCAGTGGGAGTTACGGAGTTCTTGCAGACGTTAGAATTTTTTCCGATATAAAAAAATTTCATATTAGTTCAAATATAATTGTTTTTTAAAAACAATATATTGTTGAAAATATTATTTAAAACATTTTTATTTATCAGTAATATTTGATTTCTAGCTTTTCAGATATATGTTGTGTTTTAATGTCCAACGATTCAAAGCTATAAAATACTTGAAAAATGCATGCGGAATATTTGCTCTTGTATTCATAGCCTAACTTATTATTTGTGCAGGGGTTTACTGCTTCTTTGTATTCATATAAATATGAATTTTTCCTAAACCTAACACAAAAGGAGTTAAAAGCACATCGTTTGCTATTATTTTTTTACACTACTAATTAGAATTCTTTTACGTTGTTCCAATTCAATAGACTAATCAACTTACAGAACCTATATATCATCTGTATTTCGAATTTCGCTTTTTTTTCTTAAGCACCTTTAATATTTTAAAAAATGTTTAACTTTGCAGCATCAATCTCAAGGATCCCATTAATTATTCAATCCGTCAATTACATTTAATTACAATGGAATTTATATTTCTATATATTGAAAGTATTAATAAATTAAAATAGAAATATGTTTTATCATTGGTTTTTAAGTTCAGGACCTGTGATACAGTGCATATAAGGTACATTGTCATGCTGCATTATGTTGATATACAAATTTTCTAACGTACTAAAATACTGTATGTTCGATTCACATGGGGGACCCATATCGAAGTACACCAAAAAAAATAAAAAAAAATTCAAAAAATTCGTCAAACTTTTTAAATGCTGAGACACTGGTTGACCAGAAGCTGAATACGATTGTAAGTCAAAGGCGGTGGAAATGGAAAAGCTTAATGAAATAATAAGAAAATTCAGTTGTTAAAGAAAGTTCTTCTGAAAATTCTGAGAATTTTATGAGTCGTTAGATAGTCTACTAATAAATCTATTCAAATTCATATGCACAATCTTGTTGACAAATTATGAAGTGTTTTGTATTTTATAATTTATAATAATTTATCTTGGCTCGATTCAAAATTTAAAATTTTTTTTTATTTTTTTTCTAAAATTTCGATTGATATTATTGCTTCAATAAAGGAAGAGAAATATCATATTTCACTCTTCACGTTGATAATTTATTCTTATTTTAATTTTAATTAAATTCAATTTATTTCTTCAAGAATATTTTACTTCGTTTTTAAGATAAAAAGAAAACGTTAATATTTTCAGATGTAAAAACGTATTCTTTTTCTCAGTATCCAAATTTTAAATTACATTTCATTAGTTCTAGAGTCCCTTAAATTTTAATTTACAACTAATTTTAATGACTTATAGGACTTGCCGGAGGACAAATGGAAAAGAATCTTTTATTAAAATGACGAGATCAACATCAATTACGACATTCCATTCAACTTCATATCCGGATTATAATATTGTCAGCATATTTTATGCTACACTGAAAAATATTTTTTCGTTATTTAAAAAAAAGTGGAAAATTTTAGAAAAACAGTTTTTAAATAATTTTGAAGAATTATAAATCCAAATTTTCTATCGAGTATTAAGGTTGTATATTTCGTAGTTATTTCCTAATATATTTAATAGTAGAATTATATAAAATCATTATTTATATTTATCCACTTATTATATTTTTCAATAAAAATGTTTTTTAAGTAAACTTTGTAAAGATTTAGAACTTTGATGCAATTTTAGGCATATTCAAATATTTATCAGTCTGGTAAGATTTAGAATAAAATAGTCAAAGTTTCTTATTTATTAAGTTGGAACGAAAGTTACGTAAGTTATTAAAAAAACTGTACATAAATTTTTTAATTTAATTTTGTCTTTTATATATTGTATATATTATAAATTCTTAGGAGCATATCGATATATTATTCCTTATATATATATTTTTCTCGTTTAAATCAGAAAAAATAAATATGCGTCACAAGTATTTTTTTAAATCAAAAACTGAATCGGCCAACAATCGATTAAAAAAATGAATTAATAATTAATCACAATTAATAACACGCCCCCTTGCCTTCAAGGCACATAAGCATACTCTACTCGAGCAAGGAGGTACTTTGTCGTCACTGAGAATCTGAGTGCTGGTACAGACAAAGTCCTTCAGTCGAATTGTGCGGCGAGGCCTTTCTTCGGCTTTGTTCTTCTTGGTGATTGTTCGTTTCTGTATACTTTGCTCCCTCGTCGCTCCCCATTCGATTCTCGCCACTCTCGTCGAGTCGGTTGCATTACTTTCGTGATTACTGATTTCTGTTCGTTTTGTAGATATTGGGGTTGCACGCCTCACATGACTGAAGTGGTATGACATTCCATTGACGTCGATGTGATTCAGCTGGGGTTCTTTGGTAACAGTTGCCTTTGCACACTTTGTAGTACAGTTGAACAGCGAATTTTTTTTGAACAGTTACGAATTTTTTTCCATTCATATGTGTGACATCTACCACCAACCGTTGCCAAGTCTTCTTGGTGCCGATTTCTTCTTTCTCCCAACGAACCGGTGCAGGATCGATTGACGCGCACTGGTCGCATCCTTTCACAAATGATTTTACTTGTTCCTCTGATACTTTATTCGTCCATCACACTTTCCTTGCTAAGAATATAGTGCGTTTTGTCCAAAGGTGGTGGATTTGTGCAATTTCTTTAAGCCGTCATCGCTCTCTTGTTGCTCTCCTAATTCGATTGTCGATGCTGCGATTGATTCCTTTTTTTACTACAAACCAATTACTTGGTACACGCGTCAAAACTTCCGATTTATTTTCTTCTGATCGAATGAGCCTAATTGATACTTTGATGCCCTTCTCCTGGACTACCTGCTTGAAAAGATTAATTCTATGCTTGATTAATAACTCACTGATGACCTCAGATCGAACTGGTTCTGCTCCGAACAAAGCTGCAATGAGCCACTTGTATACTGTGGCTGAATCAGTGAATAATTTAAATTTTCGGAGGCCCTATTTCAACGCTTCTTTGAGAGCTTGATTCGCAGCCTCAAGCTCTGAAAGATTGTGGTTACTGTCACTCTTTGGTCAAAACCAGCATGCACCCTCCACAATTTCCGAGCCGATCTTGACTGCCACCCTTACTGCAATCGAGCTGGTGTCGTATCACACTCTCCCTTCATCAGTTTACGGTACTTCCCAGATTCCTTGAGCGGGATCTTCCGACTTAATTCTTTCTGGAAGTGGTCGTCATGAATATCACTTCGTCATGAATATCACGGACATTTACGACAAGATCATCAAGCGGGCTCTGCAGAGACACCTCTTCGATCAGTATTTCAATGACCACAAGACCGCCTTGGCTGCCGATGGGGCTGCACTGACAGCCGATATCAACCACTCGAGACAATTCATTGAAACAAAACACGACTGAGAGACTGACAGCAAAAAAAAAGCGATGTATTTGAGAGAGATGAGTTGTTGGCTGTCAACAAGAATGGGGGTGGAGATAATTGGGAGACTGGACGAGATCCGAGATCCGTTGTCGGACTGGCTCGATTGGGATAGAGGAAAGGACGTGACGGACAACTCGATATTCGAGGATCTGCCGAGAATGTACGAGCGAGAGTTTCTCGAGGACATGAAGATCATGAATGTGCTCCCAGCCGATCGATTGACGCGTGTCAGCGAGTATATCAAACAGATTGTCGATTTCACCGAGAGAATCATCAAAAATGGATTCGCGTATGAAGTGGATGGATCGGTCTATTTCGATACCGACAAGTTCGATAAGAGCGATAATTTTTTTTACGCGAAATTGTATCCGACGGCGTTTGCGGGCTAAAATTTTATGGCGTTGTTGAAAGAAGGCGAGGGCGTCTTGACGCAACAAGAGATAGCTGGAGATCGACCCGGGAACTCGGGGAAGAGGAGCGAGGCGGACTTTGCGTTGTGGAAGAAGTTGAAGGCCGGGGAACCGAGTTGGGATAGTTCATGGGGCAAGGGTCGACCCGGGTAGCAAATCGAGTGCTCGGCGATGGCTACTGTCACTTGTGGAGATCGATTGGATATTCACACCGATGGCGTTGACTTGAAGTTCCCGCATCATGATAACGAGATCGCGCAATCCGAGGCAGCATTAGATACGCATCAATGAGTGAACTATTTCTTGCACACGGGACATCTCACCATTTCCGGATGCAAGATGAGTAAGAGTCTCAAGAACTTTATTTCTATTCGTGAAGCACTACAAAATCATTCGGCACGTCAATTGTGTCTTTTGTTCTTGTTACAATCCTGGAAAGATACACTTGATTATAGTGATGAAACCATGATTGAGGCTCTTGGATATAAGAAGCTGGTGATCGATTTCTTCTACACTATTTCTCATACGGTCCGGTATCATGATCTCAACGATAACCGAGAAATGGTAGAAGATGTCGATTTAAAGAACTCCTTTGACAGTACTCGCGACAAGGTTCACCAGGCTCTTTTCGACTCTATCAACACCCGAGAGTTTATGTTTGCCTTGAGGAATCTGATTAGTACAACGATTAATTATCATAAAGAATTCGGCATTAAAAAATCAAACTCAAATCAGTTGAAAACAATCGCCAATTACGTTTATGACATGTTACACATATTTGGGGTAGCTGATGATTGTTCAGATAAATGTGGATTGATCGTGTATACAAGTCAAGAGCTTGGTTCTATAAAAACTAGAGCAATCAAAGCGGCGAAAACATTGAAAAAATCAATGAAAGTGGAGAAGAGGTCATTCAAGAAATAATTGTTCATCGAAGATTGTCGACTAGGTTTTAATATCGATGTAAGATCATCACTTGTATTTCAGCTGTGCTCTTGGGGGACCATCGATAAATTTTTAATGAGTCTTGCAAATCTTCGACAATTGATAAGAGCCGAGAGTCTCAAAAACAGGTGGTTTGTGTTCCTAAAATAATGTGACCGCCTCAGAGATTCACGGCTGTCGAAGATTGGAGTGAAACTGCAAGAATCACAAGAGAACCTACCGATTGTAGGACTATTACCTCTATTGACTCAAAATAAGAAATAAAAAGATAAAAAAGAAAGGAAATGCGGTACCAGAGAATAAAGAGACTTCGGAACATGTGAAGAAATCAAATCGTCATGTCGATCCAAAGGAAATGTTCAAGGGTCGTTTCTCCTTTTACTCAATTTATACATTCTAATAAATAAGGTTAATTCATTTTGAAAATCTATGTAAATACTTTGATCTTCAATAAATATTTTATTAAAAGAACTTCTTGATTCTTGATTTTTCGTTTTAATTTAAATATCACCTCAATACCATAACAAGAAGATCGGAGCAATCGTGCCGGAGACCTGCATGGTGGAGCGACTATTCCATATGATCTAGAGATCAGGAGAGATGTGTTAAATTAATGAATATTTATCAATTTATTTAAATTCATTTGTTTAAATCGTCAGTTGTCGTTGAAAAATAAAATTCTGAAAATTCGACTTATTCTTTCTGATTTATTTTCCAGAATAGATAATTTCTTTAAAATTTTATTATTGTTTATTAAAGTATGTGTTACATTCATCGATCGAGAGTCTTTTAATAGTGTCCCGAGCGAAGTTTTGTGAACCAAGTCTGAAAAGATATGGTTTAACCGACAAACTTCTTTATTATTTTCACAAACCGACGGTATTTGAATATGATTCCTGGGTAGACTTTGAGATAACAGAAGATTAGGTACGGTATTTGGTCCTGCTGGTTTGGAGTTTGAGCAGAATAGGGACAGAGAGGCTCTTGGAAACGGAATTACTATCAATGTTGGGTGGTGTTCACTTCGGTGTCGGCGGAGCAGGTCCAACTTTTGAAGCGAATTGCGTCAATGAGTCAGCTACTAATGAGTTCTGGCTACGATGATAAAATAAACAAAGCAAATGACAAGATCGGTAATAAATCAGTTAGAATAAGGACTGAATGTGGTAAAAACTAAGATACAATCCACGCCGTCACGCACAGTAGATCAAGATTTTACAGCCGAGTTTGACGGGAAATATTTGTCAAATACCAAATGCCACTGGTACATAATAGCTTGGCAGAATTTACATCAGTTAGAATGTATGAAGCTGATGTAAATGTAGAGCTACAGGATTGGAAGATGATGGGGTTCCAATCCCACAGCGGTCGACACTATCACTCAAGAAGCTAAAGGAAACATCTGACCGGTTTTCGACTACAAGAAAATCAGTAAATCGATTTGTAGCCCCTCCGTGGGGAGTCTAGTGTGCGCGGAGAAATTGAGAATTCATAACCGCGTTTGGAGCAAGTTGTCAATCGTGAATTTGAGGCGCATATAACTACAAACCAGAGTCGATCGGTAATTGCGGCCGCACCTGGTAGTGTAGCTTTAAAACCGGTCAGGGTATTTAACACAGCTTTGATTCCGCTTGAGTCTCAAATTTTAGGTGTTAAAATTAGCGGAAAATTAGATAATTGACCGGACATTTTGCCAGTTTGGAATATAATGCAAATAAATTGAATAAATAAAAAGTTAAATAAATAAATTAGTTAAATTAATTAAATAAAGTAAAATAAAATTCAAAAAGTAAAATCCTTAAATAATCAAAAATAATTAATTAAAATAAGTTAAAATTTATTTAAATAATTAAACCATCACTTTCATATGGTTTCGTGATGGTTAATAAAAAACAGTTCGAGGTAAAAAATGGTGCAGAAAATGTGTACAATTAACAATCAATTATCAAGTTTAATAAAAGTTTTAAAAATAAAAATATTGTCGGCTTTGAATTTGTTTTAATAATACGCCAGTAAATATTTTTGAATTGCAAATCAATCTTTCTCATAAAAAATGGATACTGAAAGTTATTTCCGAGTTTCTGGATCGATTTTGAGATATTTGCAAGAAAATAAGATCTGCGTTGTCAAAAAGTTGTGAGATATGATGGACTCATAATTAAATCTACCAATAGAGATTGTAAAATAATCGGATTTGATTTCTATCATCAATATAATTTGAAGGCACGGTTTCCACAACAGCTGCTTTCTTGAGTCTATTCAACACTAATAATATTCTTATATATACATCAATTGATTTTGATTAGATTACGATATCATCTAGGTATATTAATACTCCAGAGAATTGTAAATCGTCAAATAATGAATTCATTATTCACTGAATCGTTTTGGGTCATGTTGAAAGTCCAATAGTTCGTAAACTAATATATAACATTGTAATTCATACTATTGCCTTTTTAAATTCTTTCTGCTACCTGCGGTTCCACTTCAGTGTCCCAATCTCCTCCGCTGGCAATTCGTTCTATGAAGCTGCATGATGGACGCAACCATCCCCCATTGGGTAGTCACCCAACAGCTTTCCTGTCCACGCGAAAATATTAAGACGAGTCATTTAAGACAGTTCTGGGAGGGGTCTGTCTCACTGCCATTTCAGCTTTCCGTTTGCTTTTTCTTTCACAGCCAGTTTATCGCCATTAGTAGTTTTTTCTCTAAACCGAATCGAGTGAGTACCGACATCAGCTGATTGGTCGTTGTTTTATTCGTACCCACTATGATATCGTCGTAATACGCGTCCGTCCCTTCCTTCACCAAGACGTGCTCCAATATCCTTCGATACTAAGTCTGAAACCTAAATGGGTTAGATAAAACAACCTCCCTTGATGTAGTACTACCTGATGCTATCACAGCGACTGGTCTACTTTGAACTGCAGATAATCTCGTCTCAGGTGTTCGATTAGCAGATTTTTTCCCATCCACCGCCAATTTCAAAGTTTTTCTGCACAAACCAAACTGCCCGTAGTGTGGCTGGAGATTGTTTCATTTAACTCCCGATAGTCGAGTACCGACATGATCTTGTCTTTTGACACTTGC
>MQRK01240648.1:0-23303 GCA_001938485.1 Girardia tigrina | reverse complement strand
AGGAAGATTCTACTCAAACAGAGAAAGAGCTTGCAAAACAGTTAAATGTTACTCAAGCAGCCATAAGTAAACGTCTACATGCTATGAAAATGATTCAAAAAGAAGGAAAATGGATACAAATGAATTGAATCAAGCCAACATTGAAAGACGATTACTGATATTCAATTCATTGCTTACAAGACAACGAAGATGGTCGTTTTTACATAATATTGTGACTGGAGATGAAAAATGAATTTATTATGTTAACTCTAAACGCAAGAAATCGTGGGTTCATCCCGGCGAACCGTCCACGTCAACAGCAAAAAGAAACATTCATGGAAGCAAGGTTATGTTGTGCATTTGGTTGGATCAGAAAGGTGTACTGTACTATGAGCTGCTGAATTCGAATGAAAGTGTTAATGCAGAACGTTACCAACAACAGTTAATGAAATTGAACGATGCATTGAAGGAAAAACGTCCTATTCCAGCCAAACAACGCACAGTGATTTTGCTCCATGACAATGCTCGGCCACATGTCGCAAAACAAGTAAAAAACACGTTGGAAGCACTTAAATGGGAAATTCTACCGCCTGCTGCCTATTCACCAGATTGTGCCCCATCAGATTATCATCTGTTCCGATCAATGCAAAGCGCTATTCGGGACCAGCACTTCAGAAACTAGGAACGTATAAAAAAATGGCTGGAACAATGGATCGCATCAAAAGACCAAAACTTTTTTTTCGATGGAATTCATAATTTGCCTGAAAGATGGTCGAAAGTCACAATTAACGATGGAAAATATTTCGATTAGAATAAAACTTATTATGTCATATAAATAAACTTGTCTGTTCTGCAAAAAAATCCAAAAAACTAAGTTATACACCTAATAGAAGCTAATCTCTGGAAGTTATTTTAAGAGAACCACCGCAGTTGGTGGAGTCTGTAATCAACGAGTATGAATAAATACATATGATATCAAAGACTACCATCTCAAATCTTTAGTAAAATTATAATTAAATAGACTTAGAGTTATTCTGTTTGATCGATCGATCTTTCAGGAAGAAGAGATGCCACACTGATGAATCCTTGCAAGTAATACCCATCACATTATAATCATACGAGAGTAAACTGAGATTAAAATGTTGTTAAAGTTTGTTAATCACCCATAATCTTCTGAAGCAAACGCACATATGAAATAAGGATAGATATATCGGTATGTAATGTAGAGATATATTTTTAGAACCTCCTCCTTTTATAATAAAGAACAAAATATTATTCAAAAGTGACTTGCGGTTACTAAATGTATCACCCTCAGTAGCTTGGTTCCCTGGAGAAGTCATTATACAAGTTAAAAATTAAATAATTTCTTAATTTAATTATTTCATAATTTTCATCTTTAAGATTTTATTTATTTTTTGGAATTTTTATTCAAATGACTTCTGTTTTCCTTCTCTTTCTAAACACTTTTTATAATCATTGACAAAATTAATCTATTTACCATTTGAATTTCCTAAAAAATATGATCGTTTAGATAGGGAAAACTTCCGGTAATGCAGAACGTTCATCAGTTCATGATTTTGATTTGACAAATGTTCTGAGGGTTAAAAGAAGACTTTTACGAAGAAGAAGAAGAAAGAAGAAAGAAGAAGAATTGTAGGAAAAAGATTTATTTATTAACTACAAATCAGTGTTTTTCTTCTGCATCTGGATCTGTGGAAATCTGGAAAATCTTATCAATTTGAATATTTTACAATAACTGCTAATTTTGCTTATTTGTTTATTAAACAAACATTAATTTAGTTTTATTTAATACACTTTAATTAAATGTAACCTATGTTGAATTTAATTATGTTTTATCAAACCATTTAAAAGTTTAATTAATAATTCGGTAATTATTTTTGTGAGAAACAGTACACGACACATCCTACTAAACCTTCATCACATTGAGGAAGAATATTTTTTTCGGGTGCGAGGATTTGTTGGCCTCTGGGGTTCCCTGATCTGATGTCGCAAAATTGTTACGGGCGAACTAACCCTTACTAACCCTTAATAAATAAAAGTTTGGTCACCCCTGGTATATAATAACTCTTTGATTGTTGGATGGAAAGATTTTTATTCTCAATGGTAGCTGTGTTAAAAAAAGTGTTGAAGTAATTATAAGGTACTACCGTAAAGTTACGGAAGACTCGCGAAAGTCTCCCAATTCTAATTTAGAGTAATCAAAATCTATATGAAAATGAAGCGTGTTTAGTTGTTATAATTTTAATTTAATTGAAAATTAAAGGATAGCTAAAAAAGAAAAGAAATAAGAATTTTCCATAGATAAAACTAGAAGACAAATGATGTTGTTTTTATCATTTAGAATATTAACAAATCGCTTATTGTAGTTAATTTTGTATTATTTCTTAATAGAAGATTCGCTTTTGTCATTACCGATTTGGAAAGGAAAATATTTGATTAATTGAGCCCTAAACATTAAATTAATATAGATTTCAGATTTATTTAATTTCCGCAATTTTTCATAGTTGTTCGTAGAGGAAATGACCGACTACAACACTCTTTCCTTCTTGATTTCCAATTCTTTCACTTGTAATACATAATAACGGATAATTTGATCTAATTGTTAACAATTTTCTCTGTAGGCGTCCTACTCATCCACTCCTCAAATAATTGAAGCCGTAATCTTCCAATCGGACAGTGAGTCGGACAAGGAATACATCGTCTCGAGTCGAAGTCTGGAAAACAAACTCAGTCGCAACAACAGTCACTTCACCATTCGAGCTAATTTAGCCTCAAAATCGAAATCACTTAATAATGAGGTTTGTTTATGTTTTCATTTATTTTGGATTTGGAAATGAGGAATACCTAACAAAAATTAATATATATTTTTTAAGTTATAAAAATTATATTTTATGTATAAAAGATACAATGATATTTTTGTCATCTTTTCCCATGAAAACTGATATCCATTTTCTCTACAAGTCTTTAAAGACAAATTCGTATTTATTGTTTAAATTGTTTAATGTTGATGACAACGATTTTATTTATATTTTTAGAATATTGTGATGAAACTAAACTAATAATTGAAAACAAGAAAAACAAGCATATCATAGCAGATTGAGCGAAACATTTTGTATAAGATTGGATATTAAAATGCAAAGTTTAAAATTTATTTAGTAATAGACGAACAAAACACAGTAATATAAAACTGTGAGACCTTAAGTGACAACCTAATCGTAATTTCTGGTCACCAAAAATATTTGTTCATTAACCAAAAGATTCACAAAGATAAGTATAATAGATTGAGTTTAAGTTTAACACATACGTTTTTTTACGATAGCTTAATATAATTTAGAAAAGTTACAATTAAAATTGAAAAGATTTTATATTTTGTTAGATGTTCTGGAAACATCTTCAGAATTATTATTAAAAGTTGATTCCGACATCCAAATCTTATTATAATATAAAGTTTTTGTACAATAAAAGATTAACACTAATATTTAGACAAACTTTAAACGGTATAAATAAAAATACTTATAAAATTATTATTTGATTTTATTTAAATTTTATAAATTTTGCCTTTATAAAATTTTATCAATTTTAAATTGCGATAGCATTATCAAATAATTAATCATTTCGTGAAATTTTATTAATTAAAAAGATCTCAATTATCATTCTCTAATAATTACCTTTAATCAAATTTTATAATTTTAAATTGTAAGAACATTTATAATTATTTAAAAGTTTGATTTTAAAATTTCATTTACCATCATCAAATTATATATTTAAAAAATTTCTGCATTTTAATTGGTATATTTAATTTTACATTATTACAAGAATTTTAATAACATTTCTTAATTTCTAACAATATTCTTTTGAATTAATCTTGTAGCATTTTAACAAGACTATCAGAGATTATTACAGTGTACTCCAAATGGAATGTACCAGAAAATTGGTAATGCAAAATTATATTGTTAAAAATATACAAAATTGTTTAAAAACTTTTATTTTTTGCATGCATACTTGAGTATTTATTTTTAAATTTTTCGGATGTGTCCGTACGTTCAGTGATCATGAATTATTGTGCATGATAGTTCTACAAAGATAAATTGTGGTGGGGGACCAAAAGCAAAGGATAGCTATTGTGTTTTAACATTTTAATTTTTCAATATAGTGAAGCAAGTTACAAAATATCAAAAAGTGGACTTTAATTCTTTAATTATATAGGTATCTGGTAGTTAACTAAAATAGCACGTTATTCATAGCTTCATCCAGAGATCAGGAACGAAAGTCGAAGGCTCTGTGCGTCAATAGGGTCCTTATATGCATAGCGTGGTGTGGTATGAGAGAGATATTTTGAAATTATATATAAATTATCGTCAGCAATTACTACTTTTCCTTTCATTTGACTATACTATATGCATACTATACTATAGTATATGCAGAAGTATTAATGAACTTATTCAAGGCGTCTAGGATAATTAATGAAATATATATTCCCTACGAAAACATATTTTAAGTTATTTTTTACAAAAAAAACAATGTATTAAAATATTTTCAGGTGACTAAAGATATTATGTGCACTGTTTGTGGGCAACAATTGCAGAGAGAAACCCAGATGAAAGATGTAGGGTTTCGGTGTCACAGAGAATGCTTTAAATGTTTTTGGTGTAAAAAGAGACTAAGGTAAGAGTTTTATGATTCAAGATTGTGTTAACTGTTTTGCTAGTTTGGAGAATTATAAGATCAACTCAGATAAATTGTGCTGTCCTCTTCATTTCAGACTCGTCTCAAATTAAATAATATAATTCATATTTTCTCTTCTGTGTTTTATTAGTCTTAATATTCAAACTATACTTTGTTTTAGTCTTTTATTGATTAATATTATTTTTATATCTTTTATATTTTGATTTTAATTATATATTAAATACATAATTTTAACTTTTTACTTTCCGAATCTGGCACTTGGCGTTTTGTACAAGTGATAAAAGTCAACTATTCTATACTAACAACTTTTTAAGTTTAATTATCTAATAAACTTGAGGTCAGAAATATTATGTACTATATCTAAGATAAGATAGAGTTTTTAGAAAGATTAGAATTTATTATAAAAAAAAGATTGTAGAAACATAATATAGAATTTGTGGTTAGAGAATTATATATATCGGCCACTTTTTTATATATATCAAAAGATAGTGAATCGAAAAAATTCTTTTTTAAATAACAATATTTTATGCTATCAAAATCCCTCAAGAACGACTTAAAAATTCTAAATATTCAACAATTTAATCGATTTGAAGTCGATATTATGAGTCCACAACTAGTACGAGGGGTTTGATCGAGCTGATTTTGGTAAAAAAATAACGGCCAGTTAAGGAGAGCATTTTAATATGTGCCTTAGTTTGCTGCAACTGTTGGACCTTAGTTGAATCTCAAACTATTCGGTCCGAAAAATTGTCACACAAAATTGTAGCCAAAAATTGTCTCATTATCAAGGGCGGATCCAGTAGGGGGGGGGTAAAGTGGTAATTACCCCCCTAGATCCGCCTTAACCTCTAAACCTACCTGAGTTATACGCAATGAAACAAGAGACTCAAGCTCGGCAGAACCCATTTGATCATTTCTCTGGCGGAGATTTTGATGATTTATAAACATTTTTTGTTTTGTGTTTATCTAGTACAGAGTTTTGCATTCAAATTCGTCTTTTTTGAATTAAAATTGTTGCTTTTTTCATTCAAATTACCCCCCCACCCGGAATCTCAAATTTAAACATAAAACATTGTAGCGGGATTGAGGGCTTTATCAATGAGAACTCAAATTTTATTGATTCACAACGTTTCGTTGCTTAATTATTAACTTCCTCAAGAGTTAAATTATCTAATGAGCTATTATATATATATATATATATATATAATGAGCATTGGAACTTATTTTGTTTAGAGACATTATAAGAAATATACCAAGATTTCATACCAAACATTATATTTGTGTAAATTGTTTAAAGGTGTGTGAATGTAGATGTGTCGACGTTTTGCAAAAGAAATTTGCTATCTCTTAATAAAAATCAATGTTTTACTCCTCGGGAACTAACAAAGTACGAGGATCACATAAAGAAAGTCATTTTTGAAGAGCAAGCTGGATATCGAACTCCAATGACTATTGAAACAAATATGTGGCACTGTCCAGAACTCTTCCAAAAAATACTTTTATGCAGATAAGGATCTTTGAGGACTTGGACTTGTGTCAGTGGGAGACGAATATGCAATGCAATCGATAGAGCAAGCATTTCTAAATCTCACTTGTTCGGACTCGATATTTCCCGACTTAACACTAATTAATTTTGCAAAATTCTAGATAAGCACAACAAAACTGATATAGAATAGACACTCTCTGATGGCCTAGATTAGTTAAATCAAGGTGATAGAAAGAACGGATACAAATTGTGGTGGACAAAGATTTGCAACTCAGTTAAATACCTCGATTCTATTGGGTTGCAAGCAAGATTCCCACCAATAAACTTAGAATCTGTTTAAAGATCATCACCAACACGGAATCAGTGTTGATTTCTAAAACTCCCATCCACTCAATCTCTTCCCAGTTCCATCGCTTGTATGCAAAACTAAAATTAACAAAGTGGAGCAAACAAACGATGACTGGAATATCTGCAGTTTCGATTGCACGAAATAAGAATAGTGTTCAGTGAAAACATTACAAACGAAGAATGGCAATTCCTTCACTGTGCTCGACCAAACAGTCCCCATTTAATTACAAACCGAGAAAACCACTTAATGAACCACTCTGCTGAGCGTGCGGCAAAGACACAGAGACACGGATAAATGTCTAGTGTCTCTGCAAAAGAAATAGTCCGATGATTATTCCCCGACATCATGCGGTGATGCATATTGTCGAAGAAACAATATCATCAGAAAAATCAAACCTACAAATAATTAAAGACCGTGAGTACGCGTGGTCTGACTAAAAATCAGAATTAACTTACAAATATTCAATTATGGTACAAAGGAACTCTGGCTGATAGATGTCAAAACACCGTATAATACGCTTAAAAGTCTAAAGAAAGTAAGAAAAGACAATGAGACGAAATACATAAAGCGGAAAGAGGAGGCCAAAAGTTCCACATATGATGGACAGTTCGACTGGGCACCATTGTGGTGGGTTCTTTGGGTTACTGGCCGAGTGAAAACGAAACTATACTCAAAACATTAAAGCTCTCACATACGACAACAAAAAATCTGAGACGAATGTGTATTGTCCCCCATGTCAAGTATTGTACTTTGACATAGAGCAAACACTACAGTGGCCAGTTGAACCCCTTCATATCAAATGCAGCGACAGTTGTTCCTGCAATGGTTGTGACAGATGTGGCAGTAGTAGGGTACAAAGAAGACACGAGTAATGCACTCCAATGAATGACTCTAGCTCGGAGTGTTCGTTTATTATTCGAGGATAACGATAAGTATTCCAAACAGGAATGTGGTTGTTTTGTATGTACTTTGATAATAATATACTTTAATCGGACTCATATAATTTTAATAATTTTATTTATAAAAAAATTACCCCCAGGCTTGTCCCCTAGATCCGCACTTGCTCATTATGCTTCTCAAGGCTATTTGCAATGAATAAAAATCATTCTCAATAAATATTGATGGATGTACCACAGTAACGACCAAATACTTAAATGTTAAACATGTAAATTCAAAAATCGTCTTGAAATGTCAGAAGATGAGCCTAACAGGAAAACAATTAGATTATCCAAGTGTTACTAAGAAAAATTTGGAGGAAATAGTATTTAAGTTAGAAAGAGTCAATAAATTTGATATGATGAAAGTTTGTTATTATGATATCGAAAAAAACAAGTTTAAATTTTAGTTTTAATTAAATTTTAAAACATTTTGCCAATAATATCTTCCAGTAATATCTTAAACAATTTAAATAAATTAAAAAATCGTTCCATTGAAACTAAATTTTTATAAAAGTACCTTTAAAACTTATAGATATTAAATTATAATTGCTGATGATTAAATACGAAATTCCGAAACATTTTCAATAATCAATTTTTTAAAAAACCTTTAAGAAAATTATATATATATATATATATATATATGAGGCGAATTTACCACGGGTGACTTTATCGCGGGCAACTTCACCGCGGAAAATTTACAACAAAATTGTCAATAATTGAACAATTTCATCTAAAATATGAATAAAAATTTTAATTATGTAATGATAAAACAATGAATTATACAAAGGTTTTAATTTTAAAACATAAATGGATAAAAAATTTCAGATCGACATGACATTTAATTATTCTTTTTATTATAAAAAATAAACAAACAACATACGAAAAAATAGTAAATTCCAAATTTAAAAAATTCAAATAACATTCTAGAACAAATGAGTAACACACGAAAAAATGTAATATGTAAATAGAAAAAAGATACAAAAACATTAAAAACATCTTTAAATCACTGGAAATAACTAAATAGAGAAATAAATGATGAGAAAGCTTCAATAATTACGGACGGGTGGACACAGCCAGTCCTCAATAATTAAGTTATATCAATACTAATCATTATAAAAACATTTTTTTTAATATATTCTTATTCATTGTATCCATTACCTTAAATTTAATATATTATTCTTTTTCTATTAAATTTGGTACTCAACAAAAGTGTATTCTTCAAAAATATTTTTTAGATTATTTCAAAATATGTGTTAATAATTAGTTATTTGTAATAAAATCCAACAAAAAGATAAATAATCAATTTTTAGTTAGTAGAAAAGAGCTGAATAAATATTTACCGATAAAAAATATTGCTAAATATTAAATAATAAGTTTAAAAGCAATTTATAAAGTTTATGCTAAAATTTCTGATAGAGCAGAGAATGACTAGATCCTTCAAAATAGAAAAAGGAAGAAAATAGTTAGAAGGTTTGAAATAGAAAATAATATTTCCGATTTTATACAAGTAGAAACATCTTCTAAGTTTAGTGAAACTAATATTGCTGTTTCTAAAAATGCAATATTAAAAATCTTAAGATATGGAATATAAATCAAACAGACTTGTAAGTATGTCTGAAGAAATAAATACATAGCGAAATCTTAATATCCGTAAAGCAGACAGTCGAGAAATACAATTTATTCTTCAGGTTTGCATTTATATACATGTGATTTATTAATCAATTACCTAAAGATGACGGATGATCCGTCGAAATATATTTTTGAACGGATGAGTTTTGCTTTTATATTTTAAAAATAATGAAAATTTATTTTAATTTTGAACAAATATTTTATATTTTTTAAAAACATTTATCAAATATTAAACAAAAATATTATTATAATGATTTTCAAAAGTCAAAAGAATACAAATTGATTTGTTTTATCTTAACTTGGTTATGTATTTTATTTTAACCAAATATTTTATATTTTTCATGATTTGACTAACACACTCCCTAACGATTCTTGAACATGAAGAAATTTCAATAATTGAATAATAAAAGTTTTTAATTGATTTTATTAAATTTTTTAATTAATAGTACTCAAGTCTTAAAGTTGAAGTTCAGTAAAAATATTGAAAAAAATAATTTAATCCTACATAAATCTTTGCATAATTAAAACTTAAGTAACTTTATTATTGTTTATCACTATAGTTGACAAAAAGTTATTGAATCGATTTTACAGTGATTTGAGTGTAGTGTATTTAATTATTAATTTAAATTATAAAATTTATTCCATACAAATTAATTAAAATTTTTTAAATGACTTTATTCATAATGTAAAAAACAAAAATATTTTACATGATCTTCAAATCATCAATGATAACAATTTCATCATTATCTTTTTTACAATTTAATTTCTGTTTGTTTGTTTTACTGTATCAAATAAATTATTTATAACTTTCGTAAATTCAAATTCTCGGAACTATATTTTTTCAGACGCAGTACAGTTTATTTGAATGACTTCTCCGCCACCAAAGCCGATTAAGCCGGGTTTAATTAATTATTTAAGGGTTATAACGTATAATAATCATTAATCAAAACGACAGGTCAAGTGAAGGTGGTCCGAGCACTTTACACTTACGAGGCGCAATCTGTGAGTTTTCAATCGATTACTATTAGTAATTTACTAATGATGATTCGAGAGTCCCACAGACATAGGAATATAAACATAAGAAAAATACATTTTACGGAACAATATACATCTGAGTTTAATTTCTTAACAATCGCGCAAAATGAACGCGCGGTTGTATGTAATGAAAAAAGAATGTTTGTCAAGTTAACATCATGTGTGCTTCCCTCAATTCTTATTAATATAAAAAATAATATCAAATTATTAAAAATAAATTTATAATAATCATGTAAAATAACGTTAATAAAATAGTATTAAAAAACAGGTATGGTGCTTTCTTGGGAAAGATTGTATTTCTAATGAGATAAGCAAATTCTAATTAAGATCTCCGTCTATTTCTACTAATATCTTTATAAAAACATTGGCTTTCTTCAATACATTGCCAAACACTCTCGTATATTTGGCTTGATTCTGAAGAAATTAAAAATGGAGAATATTTTTTCTTATATATAAATTTAAAAACATAATTCATATATATATATATATATATTAGGTTGGGAAAAAGTAATACATTATTTTAATCCATTATTTTAATTCATTATTTATCGATCGAACAATTTCAAATTTATGCTCTTTGTCAAGGTAACATTTCACAGTAATTTGACAAAAACTTTTGCTTTTTTTATTCAATTCTGAGTTACAAGGTGTTAAAAATGGAAGTCAACAAAGAGAAAATTCGGTACATTGTACAGTTTTTATTCGATAAAGGCGAAAATGCAAGCCAGTCGGCTGTTATTGTGAATGGTGTTTATATTGCCAATATTGTAACAGCTAATTACACGCAATTTTTGGTTTCGTCGATTCCGTGGAGGCATTTTTGATGTTAAAGATGCACCTCGCACAGACAGGCCTATCGTATAAAATGTCGATAAAATCTCGGCAATGATCGAAGTTGACCGGTATGTTAGTAGTCGTAGCATCGCACAGGAGCTGAAGATCGACCACAAAACAGTTTTAAACCATTTGGGCAAAGCAGGATTCAAAAAGAAATTTGATGTTTGGGTTTCACACCAATTAACACCAAAAAACATGATGGATCGAATTTTCATCTGCGAAGCCTTGGCCAAACGAAATGAAATCGACCCATTTCTTAAACGGGTGGTTACTGGGGATGAGAAATGGTTCACATACGACAATATTGTACGAAAACGATCCTGATCAAAGCACGGTAAAGCACCTCAAACGGTCGCCAAACCATGACTAACGGCCAGGAAGGTTCTACTATGTATTTGGTAGGACTGGAAAGGAATCATTTATTATGAGTTACTTCCGTATGGCCAAACACTAAATTCAGATCTGTACTGTCAACAACTGGACCGTTTGAAGATAGCAATTGATGAGAAACGACCAACAGAAGAGGTGTTGTGTTCCATCACGACAATGCCAGACCACATACGTCTGTAGTGACTCGCCAGAAACTCAGGGATCTTGGTTGGGAAGTTTTAATGCATCCACCATATAGTCCGGACCTGGCACCAAGCGATTACCACCTTTTTCTCGCATTGCAAAATTTCCTGAGTAATAAGAAATTGGGATCAATAGAAGATTGTTAAAATCGATTAATACAGTTTTTCGCCAATAAGGACCAAGACTTCTACGAGAGAGGCATTATGCAGCTACCTTCAAAATGGTAACTAATTATACAACAAAACGGTGCATATTTGACTCCAAGAGGACAATCCGAAACATGTTAAATAAAGTTTTGAATTTCACGCCAAAATAATGGATTTTTTTTTCACCAACCTAATATATATACATAAATCTGTTGGGAATCTAAAACAATTATTTTTTCAAAACTATTTTTTTATTTACAAAAATTGTGCTAGAATCTGTAAATACGTAATGCGTTAGTATAGTACGTTTTATCTAAACCTTAAAATTTGGAACTGTGTATAAACATTACGGACAAATCTTCTCATTCAATGGCATTATTAATATTAATAAATCTTTGAAATAATTTTTGTTTCAAAGTTTCTTAAATATCAATACTAGTTGAGGTACTCGTTATGCATTTAGATAATCTAATAGTACATATTTAACGTAATAGCAAGCTATCTTAAAGTAGATCGCATGTTCTCATGATAGTAAGTATGTTCTGTTCGTGTATCGTTACTTATTTGAAATTTTTTTTAAAAAATAATTAAAATAATTAATAATTATTATTAGTTAATAATTAATTTTTAAAAAAATAATTTTTTTCTTTTGAAACATTTAAGTATTAATTAATGTTTAAATTAAACAATTAATATTAAGACTTGTGAATTTGATAAAAAAATTGTTAAATTTATTAATTTGATATTTTTGCAGTATAATTTACTTAAGGCTCGTTTTAAAGTTTAATCATTTTACCTGTGTCGATGTTTCATACATCATCATCAGTAATTATAACATTTTGAATAGAAAAACCAAAATTGGTAATGAAAATTATTACTTATACATTATTAAAATAGTATTGGGTATTGATGGCAATTTTTATTTAATTAAAGATTTTAAGTATTAAATGTTAATTAATGAGAGATTTTAGTGTCTAATCAATAATGATTCACAAAACTGTGGGTCGTAATGTAAATCAAAACTTTTTTTGAAATAGATTATATTCCTACAATGCATTCAGTGATCCAGAACTCTACTGGATGAACTCAATTGTAAATATTCAATAATCCGTGTTTTGAGATTATTATTTGATTTGTTTCAATGATATCGAGCCTATAGGGGTTGGTGTATTTCAGTCTCTAAGGCATCGTTGGTATTCCTGTAATAAATGACCAGCCATTGATTGAGGTCCATCCTCGATATAGAAGTTTTGGCTACTCTGACAATTAAATTTAAAAATTATAAGTATATATTTAGGCACTACTCTAAGCAAATATTGTGCAAAGTAAGGTCGGGTTAAAAATCTTTAATCAAATAAACAAAAAATTATCAATAATATCAAAAATTATTTTTATAAAATATAATTTTATATTTCAGTTCTTTATATTAGCTTCCTTGTGATATGTATCCATGGAATTTAGGAACCTGTTTTTGAAATCTTTTTTCTCAATCAATTTTCTTCAAACTTTCCACACTTATGCATTTGCGATAACAATAAATGATAGTGGGGAAATTTGATTAAACTAGTTAATTAAAAAAAATATTTTTGCAAAATAAGGTTTTACGACTATCCATAAAATTTTAGTCTACTAAAAACGTATTTTTATAGTAATTTGCAGTTATTTGTTTATGTTGTTGTTAAGAAACCCCTTTCTTGGATCACATTACGTGTTTGTATTTCAGGTGATTTGAAACATCTCGTTTTATACATAAAAGTTTTTATTAGTTTTAGTTGGATTAACATTATTTTCGATGTTTGATTCAAGATTAAAATTCATAATTTCACATAAAAAATTATTAATGAAAATTACACACAAATTTAAACAAATGTCTTCCATATTAAATATATTATTTAACATATTATTTAAGCTATAAAATTAAATTCACTGAATCCATAATTTTATTATTTCCTACTCCATCCGCCTTACAGGAAAATTCAACTTTCTGACCTAATTTAAATATGCTTTAAATTAATTTTTTTATAAATCATTGGAATTTCTGTTTCTGATCTCAACTGAACCATTTTAAATAATACAAATATTATCGGTCGATAAAAACTGAAGAATTTTAGTGTTTCATAAATAAAATAAATTTAATATTTTATTAGTAACTATTTAATTGCAAAATGGAGTTGTAAAAATCTTTTATAAAATTTTCCCTTCTACGAAAGATTTAAATAGTTACTAATATCATGATAAATTTATTAAATAATGTATTGGTAATTGTCCCTTCCAAAAAAGATAACAAAAAAATTATGTTGGCCAAGTAGAATTCTTCCCACATAAAGTATGGATGTAATATTTTTGATTTACTAGTTTCAAACAAGCTATAATTGCTGATGATGATGCATAAAACATCGATGCATGTATAATGATTAAATTTTCGTATTCATTTAATTGGTCTTTTAATTTTTTTTCAATAAATGCTGTTATTCGGTCGTGAAAGAAACAATAAACACAATCAAGCGGTACACAATGAACACAGCGGCGACTGCTGCGATATTCCATTGTTCCATATTTGATCACCAATGTGTCGTTTGAAATTCATTTGTGTGCAATTTTACGACTTTGTCGACCGAACGGATTTTATTATGATTTATAAATATTTATTTAATTTGGTTTTTAAACGCGCGTGCCAATCAACAATTTTAAATAATACAAATATTATCAGTCGATAAAAACTGAAGAATTTTAGTGTTTCATTATTACTTAGTTGTTATTTTCTTGTTAAACCTATACGTAATGTTTGTGTATCACTTAATTATTCTATATCTAAATTATTTTATTTTGTTAATTATTTCAGAGATTTACGTAACACGATCACGGACAGTTTGACCTCATTATAAAAATATTTTTTTTAAATAATCAATAGATAAATAAACATCTAAGTATGGAACTACTAATTAGGCATAAAACATATTTTGGGGGTTTTTATTAGTGGTTATAGCCGTTATTACCTTCAAATGAGAATCAAAATTGATGACTATAGCAGTACTTTCGGCGAATGTTCAGTTTTTATTGAAAAAAATTATATTTTCTAAAAACACTTTATATTAGATTGTCAAGTATGAAAGTTGTAGACATGATCACAATAATTTGAATAGTTATAATTTGATAATGATTCAAAATTTTGTTGCACAGTTTTTTTTGTTTTATTGCTATATATCTTGGATATTGAACACATCAATAAAAATTAATTAGAATTATTAATAAATTGTTTTAATAATCAGTATTTCAAAAAATAGAAAAGGCGAAAATTCGAACTATTATGAAGTGCAAGTTCCTACGTGGAACTTCAGCATCAGAAATCAAATAAAACATCAATAGTGTATTCGAATACAGTCCTACTACATAGCAGACAGTCTCAAATTGGTCCAGGAAATTCGTGAAATTAACCTCAATAATGAGTCTCGGGGTCGCTTAGGAAAGTAGGTAGACAATGAAGAATTGAAGGTAACCATGGAGTCGGATCCATCACAAAGTGCTCATGTTTTATCGCTTATGTTTGCTGTTGCAAAGCAAACAATTTTGAATTACTTTGCTCAAATTGTTAAAGTGAAAAAGTTGGATAAGTGGATTCCACGTGAGTTGGAAGAAAAGCAGAAACAAAAGCATTTTGATGCTTGGTTGATGACGTTTTCTCGTTATAAATTTGATCACGTTTTGAATTGGAACCGTATAATTTTAATGAAAAGTGGATCCAATATGATAATGGCAAACGCTCATCAAGCTGGGTTGGACACGAGTGAGGCACCGAAGCTCAGTTCAAAGCACAACATTCATTAAAAGAAGCTAATTGTGAGTGTTTGCTGGTCCGCCACAGTTGTAATCATTATCACTTCATGAAATCTGGTTTGTCGATCACAGCAGATCTCTACTGCAACCAATCGGAAGATATGACGCGGAAACTCAAAGAAAAACAGTCATGATTGGTAAAAAGGTCAACTCATATCTTGCTCCACGGCAATGCAAAAACCACATACTGCACTTAAGACTGCAACAAAACTACAGGAACTTGAATCGTAACTTCTGTATCATCCTCTATACTCACCAGACCTAGCCCCAACTAAATACATTTTCTTCTTCAATTTGAACAACTTTTTTATTGGAAAAAAAATCAAATTCTAAAGATGCCTTAAAAATGGCCTTAGGCGAGAATTTATCAATTCTAGCCTACCAAATTTTTATTCAAATGACCTCAACAAACTGTCCCTCAAATGGCAAAAGTTTTTCGATAATATGGGTGCACACTTTGATGAATGGCATGTGTATTTGTATTGGTAAATTATCACTAAACTTTGACTTTAGTTCTACAAATTTCATACTTTTCGACCTAATATATAAGTTTTAAGACCTAAAATTCCATTTTATTGATTATTTTATTATCTTTTTAGATAATTTTCTAAAATATTTACTGTAGTATTTATTTGTGATAGTCTTATTTCTCCAGAGATGCTAATTAAAATCTTATTAATCAATAAATACATTTTACCTTACTTCCAGAACAATTTGTTAAAAAAATAATTCCAAATTCTTTTCGTTACTGAACGTCAAAAATTAAAAGAAAGATTGGTTTCGATTAATAAGGATAATGAAATGTTTTATGTAAAGAAGAATTGTTACAATATTGTTTTGTTAAATAAAAACTTGTCGTTTCCCTAAATTATATAAATTCTTGATATATAGTAAAAAGTATATCTTAGTCGGGATAAGAAGTGTAATAATCTCTGAAGATTACGTATCCCTATATGAATGGATGGGAATTGGTCAGTCTAATAACGAGGAAATGCATGATGAAATTTCTGATATCAGAGTAAAGAAATCTCAAAATACAAGTAATCCTTTAATTTCTCCTAGAGAACTCATCATAAGCGAATATGGAATAATAATTCAGCAACTGTTGAACACCTTGGATCTTCATCAAATTTAACAGATTGTCAATTATACCACACATGACTCAGCTAAAGTTTAGTGATTCCTATTAACTATAATTAAGTTATATATGCTATAAAGTAGATTGAAAATATTTTAAAGTTTGTATTCATGCAAAAAATCGGTCATTTAAATGTTTAGTCAATATATTGTACGCAAAAATGGTACTCCTTCATAAAAATTAATAAAACATAACTGGATTTTTTATATTAAAACGATTAATTCCCTAAAACGAGGTTAAATAATCAAATAATATAAATATTTTCTAAAGGAAAAAGTTAAAATATAAATATTTTAATAAGTCGGAATTAATGATTTTCAAAAGAAGAATTGCATTTTTATAATAAGAATTTAAAAAATGAATAAAATTATAAAATTTAACAAAAGGAATTTTAATGAATAATTTTTAAAATAATTATAAGACCAAGTAAAATAAACGTTCTGGAAAATTATAAGCAAATTTTAAAAGTTAAATGTTTAAGAAATATTTTACGAAACTATAGTACATTTGAATCATTTCCAATATCGATATTTGTCGAACTTACTATTAAATTTGTTCGATTTTTGTTTGACTTAAATATATTTTCATTGCGTGTCGTATAATAAGGATTTTTTGCATTGATGTAACTAACATCAATATTTAAATTTTTAAGTGCATATTTTATTTCATTGTTTTAATTATTATTTATTAAATTTAATAAAACAAAACTTAAAAGAAAAAAAGAAAATTGTGAAAAGAAAAACTTTCAAAGTTTTCATTTTTTTCGTCTGTATAACTTCTTGGCTTTTCGGTGGTAACTAATTTGTAAATATAAACCTTAATTATTTCAACATAATTATTTCATTAGGTTGATGCATAAGAAATGTCGTTTTTAATGTATTTAATATTCATTGTTTGAAATATTTAGAAAATCATTAATAAATAGATTCATATTTAAATTTTCTTTAAAGCTTAAACTTTACCCTATATTTTGATACCATGTATGACATTATTATTGTTAATTTAAGGTGTATTTATTTTATTTTAGAAATGTTCAAAAAGAAGGAAATGAGAACAATTTTATTCTACGATTTCAAACTAGGTCGAAAAGCGACAGAAATGGCTCGGAATATTAACAATATATTTGGAGAACATACCACTAATTTACGAACAGTACAACGTTGGTTTTCTAAGTTTCGTAGTGGCAACGAGAGCCTTGAAGATGATGAACACGGTAATCGACCGTCACAAGTTGACGACGACCATTTGAAGAAGTTAATCAATGCCGACCTGCATAAAAATTCTCGGGAAGTCGCTCAAGAACTCAATGTTCACCAATCAACAGTTGTTCGCCATCTGAAGAAAATCGGGAAAGTGAAAAAGCTGGACAAGTTGGTGCCGCACGAATTAAATGAAAATCAAAAATCGTCGTTTTAACGTGTGTTCTTTGCTTTTGCGTAATCAAAGCGACCCGTTTCTGGATCGAATTGTAACGAGCGATGAAAAATGGATTCTATACGACAACCGGCGACCTTCAGCTCAGTGGTTGGATTTCAATGAGGCTCTAAAGCTTTTCCCGAAGCCAAAATTACACAAAAAAGTCATGGTAACTGTTTGGTGGTACGCACACGGTTTAATCCATTACAGCTTCCTAAAACAAGGCGAAACAATTACAGCGGAAAAGTATTGTCAGCAAATTGACAAAATGCACCAAGAACTACAAAAAAACGGCCGGCATGTCCACATGTTGCAAGAAAGACCATGCTGAAGTTCATCGAACTATGATATGAACCTTTGCCTCATCCACCGTGCTCACCAGACCTTCCTCCTACAGACTATCACCTTTTCAAACATTTCAGCCAGTTACTTCGCGAAAAATGCTTCAGAAACCAAGGAGATTCTGAAAGAGCCTTGGACGACTTCATCGCCTCCAGAACTCCAGAATTTTAGGAAACTGGAATAAAAAACTTGTTACCCGTTGTCAACAGTGTGTTCAATGTAATGGTTTTTATTTTGACTAATAAGGTTAATTCTAAAGAAAGTTATGTTCATTTAAATTTGACGGTTAAAAAACGACATTTCTTTTGCATCAACCTTATAACTTTCCTTATTAGATTACTTTTTAAAAAAATGTGTTTTGGAAAATTATGCTGCCAAAATAAAATCAGAATCTATTAACGTAAGGAACATAAAGCAAAAATATCTTAGTAAAAATATGTACATGTTGCTTCAAAATACCTTGGGGTATTGTGGTGAGGGACTCGTGAGAGGGAAGAAGTTAAAGAAATATATTAGTGTGAATTAATCAATTTTCATTACTTTATTATGTAATTTCACGCTCTTAATTAATATTATTTTTCTTTCAAATGCAAAACCAAATGTTAATATAAATAAACTTTGTATAACTTAAATTTAATTATATTAATTTATGCTTGATAAATATTAAGAAAAACCCCTCGTTTTATGTTTCTTTTAATCAACTTTTGAGAAAATTAAGAATACAATATTTTAAAACTCAGTCTCAAGTTACTTTTCCACTACCTTCTATTACCACTATATTCTTGTGAAGATTATCATAACATGAAGAACTTAAAATAGTTTTAAAGAAGCCTTAAATGAATCAGTCAAGCATAACTAAGAAACATGAACTATCACTCCATCACTTTACTGAGTCATTTTTCACCTTGATATTACATCTTATATCCTTAGTGTTCTTAAATTGTTCATCTTATATTTATTTATCTGTGCTGTCATAAACTCAACATCTGTTTTGGTTTAGGAAGCATCTAAATTTTATAGAAACACTTTCAGGTAGTAATTGAAACTACCGAAAATTGTTGTGTAATAAAGCGTATTTTTATTATAATTTTCAGTTATTTGATATTTGTTTTATTATTTAAGAAACCCCTTTATTGGATCACATTACATGTTTGTATTTAAGGATATATGAAATATCTCGTTATATGCATAAGAGCCTTTATTATTGATAGTTAGATTAACATTATTTTCGATGATGTTTCACATAAAAATTTATTAATGAAAATGACACACAAATTTAAACAAATGTCTTCAAGTTAATTTAATCATTTCGCAAAAATCCATTTATTCAATTTTTTAAATCAAAATTCTACTTTTGTAAAAATTTATTAAAATTTCACTATCTAAAAGTTATCTCTGAAATGTATTACTTTGTTAAAAAATATTTAACTTATTTAGATTTAATTTATAATAAACTTTATCTTCAAAATAATTGCATTCGGCATAATAAAATTTACCCAATTTATAGTTTTTATAAAAATCAATTTAACTTCTTTATTTTAAAAAATATTTGCTTTTTAAAATATATAGGTTATAATTAATCTAAACTTTTAATTTCCGATTTTTGTTTATTTTAATTATTATACAGTTTTTTAGTTTTTTAAAAAAAATCATAGTTATGATTAATTACTGATTTACTTTAATATTTAAGAAGTGGTTAATGCAGTATGTTTTACTAGCGGAAAATTTAAAGAATTTTGTCAGAGATACGGAATAGAACAAATACGTAGTAGCCCATTTCAACATCAGTCAAAAGGGCTTGCAGAAAGAACCATTTGAACAGTAAGAGACATGCTAGTAACAAGCAGAGAAGACATAAACGATAATGGTGACAAATTGTTCCGAAGATAAATTCTGCCTAAATGCAGCAGTTCAAAGTTTGCCCTTCGAAGTTGTATATTTGGCAGAAAATTAAATTTGCATGTGCAGCAGGAATAGCTAATACCGAAGAGAGCAATGTGATCAAGATGAAGGTAATAGAAAATTTGGAGAAAGCGGCAAGACGAATGGAAAATTTGGAGAGAGAAAAAGAACAAATCGACATTCGTGGATGGTCAAAAAGTCTTTGTAAAACAAGATCCTACTAAACAAAGAAAGGACACATTTTCATTCGATGGACCGTATCAAATTACAAGGCATAAATCGCCACACCAATTGAAACTACAGAATCTGAGAGATGGAAGCATAATTCGTCGAAGAATTGAGTGGATTAAGAAAGTTAAAAACGAATCATACAAGAGATGAAAGTTGTGATTAATTAGTGATTTGTTTTAATATTTACAAAGCGTGTATATAATTTAAATATATTTTGTTAGTGACAATTATGACTTCTGATATGAAACCTGGAGATTTAACTATCATTTTTTTTACTTTTTAGATTTATTAAATTTAGGTACTTTTTTTAATAATTATTTAAGTTTTTTGGTTTTTTAAAAAATCCGTTTTTTACTTTTTTGTTTTAATAACTTTGTTTTTTTATGTTTTAACGTAATTATTTAATTTTTGTTAAAATTTTTAATTAAAAATTCTTATAAATCATTTGATAAATTAAAATTTTAACTACCTCATAAAAACTAGAATTCTCTGTTTCTCTAGTTGTAAATGAATGTCTCTTTCCCTAAGATTTATGCAGAATATTTCATAAGACAGTTAGAAATGCTTTCACAGTAAATTATGTGGCAAAATAAAAAAAATTACAATTTCTAAAGTTTTTGTTTGTACGTACATTAAAATACCAAATTAGCGAATCTAATACTTTAAAATATAAAGAATACCATATATAAATATATATATATATATATATATATATATATATATACCCTATGATATAAAATCTCAGTCGCTATTGTGATATATTGTTTCAACTGATGATAAAAAGATTGTGATTAGAAGTTTTATTATATATTTATTGAATTTTGTAAATGTTTATGTTCTTTTGATTGTCAAGTTCATCTTTGATATAAAATATTTTTTGTTTGTTTAATGACTAAAATTATATTAACAAAAATAATTTCTGGCTTCATTTTAAAGATCGATCTAAAGAATGTGTCTAAAAGTAATGGTTCAGTAAATTTTTATTTATATTTAAACAAAATATTGTTTTAAAAAATATTAAAAATTGAGAAAAAAATAATTACTCATTACTTTACTCTTTGATTAGAATGACGAATTATCGTTCGAGGAAGGTGATTTACTCTACATTTTTGACATGATTTCAAGTTCCGACTGGTGGAAGGCCAGAGCCAACGGTAAAGAAGGATTGATTCCCAGTAACTATGTTTCAAAGCAAACAGAATCAATAGACAATCCAATGCACGAAGCCGCTAAGCGGGGAAATCTTGAATTTCTTCTCGAATGTATGTCCAACAAAGTCTCAATCAATGGCTTAGATAATGCCGGATGTGTTCCATTACATTGGGCAGCGTCAGGAGGACATTACGAATGCGCAAAAAAGTTAATCGATTCCAAATGTCAAATTGACATAAGAAACAAACTTGGTGAAACACCACTACACAATGCCGCTCTGAAGGGTCATCCGGATATTGTTGAATTATTACTTAACTCAGGCGCCAATCCAACCATTGTTAACAACGAAAAAGAAACCCCTTTAAAATTGTCGAGGAACGCTGAATGCGCTGCTTTGCTGCGATCGAGAGGTAAATTATGATTTTGTTTTTTTGTAAGGCTGTCTCCAGAGTATAGTGGGCCCCAACCAAACAGTGGTTGTACCTATAGTAATACAAAAATACGGAGAAGTCCAAATTTAGTTGTAGACACTCAATAAACTGTTCATATTTGCCAAAATACCTTTTTTATATTTTTTTGTTATAAAATTATATAGACAAATGCATTTGGCCAATTTTTGGTATTAATCTTACTAAAACTTTTTTTCGTGTTTTTTTCTAATAAGTTTTCATTTTATAGATTAACAATTACACCTTCTGTGGTAAACAGCCTCAAATAATCTAGACTATGATCGTTCATGCTTAAGACATACAGTCAGGTGCAAAAGTTTGTGAACGCTTGTTTCTATACTGCTTTTTACACTGATGGAGTTACACAGAAAGACCTTCTTTCAACATGATGGAGCACCTTGTCACAATGTCAAGGCTGTTCGAGAGGGATTAGTGCAGTCAAGCTTCTTGGTCCTTGGCCAGGCTACTCACCGGATCTCATTCCGATTGAGAATGCCTGGACCCAGGTGAAGAAACAGGTTGCTGCCATGCACCCAAATTCCTTGCAGGACATAATCAAAGCAGTGGAAACTGTTTGGACTCAAAAAGTGTCACCAAATTATTGTAAAAAATTATTTTGGTGTGCTTTTTTCAATATAATTGCAGTTGGGTGCAAAAGACAATTTAACAACAAGCGTTCACAAACTTTTTCACCTGACTGTATAAGTCAATTTTAAGTCTCCAACATTTCTTATAAGATTTTGCTTTGTAGCATAAATCAACAGTGTATATTTTCTCCAATAAAAAAATCTTAATAATAGCAATTATAGATCATTTACAGTTGAATAAGATTTTTCGTTCATTTAAAGAAAATCATCCAGTAGTTTTTTTGATCACAAAATATATCAATTTATCGGTTTTTAGAGTACAAAAATTGTTGATGAGAAAATTTAGTGATCAATTAAGTGTGATGGGATTCACTTTCTCACAAATTGCCGACAAAAGACTCATAATTTTCATGTGTTATTTTTTTCTAATAAGTAAATCTTTTTTATTTTGATTTATATTTGTCTAGAGACTTCCAAATTCTCACAGAAGAAGTTACATGTATTAGATCAATGATAATAAGTTGATAATAAGTTATATATATATATATATATATATATATATATATATATATA
>MQRK01240628.1:4013-14906 GCA_001938485.1 Girardia tigrina | reverse complement strand
ATATGACTTTCGTCTTAGATGCACTAATAGTCAACCCGAATTCTGAAAATGTGCTTCTAAGTATATCCAGGTTTTTACAAGCACGATCTATATCAGAGTCGATGATACATAAATCATCCGCATAAGCAAGTCTATTGACTTAATAATTCGTCACCATGCTCGGCGATCAGGGTAATTCCTCCTTCGAATCCTTTCAATATTACCATTTTCAAAACTTCGAAGACAAAGTTTAAAAGACAAGGTCATATCACACATCTTTGTCTGACACCTCTTTTCATGAAAAACTCACAATCCCTCACAAAGGCAATAAAGCTGTCATGGAATTCCTTGATCAGATAGAGAATATTTTCAGACAGGCCCACAGAACTTCATGTGAGGCACTATCAAATACCTTTTCCAAATCGATGAATATCACAAATACATTGTGGTTCTTATATGGACCTTCTTCCTGTATCCACCTAAGTATACTTATAGCTTGTATAATACTTCTCTTCGGCCGAAAACCAAACTGCCAACGGTCTAACCTTTCTTCCATCACGGGCGTCATTATCTTTACGATTATTCGTGCAAAAACTTTGCCGGTGACTTCTAAGAGGAAGATTCCTCTATAATTATTCGGATCAGACCTTGCACCCTTTCCCTTGAAGTGTTACCACTTTTGAACTTCTCCAAGCCTTTGGGAATCAGTGTACATCCCCGTTCCAAATCATCTCAAAATCGAGCTTCAGTTTTCAATGATGAATTGCCTGTTCCATTTTAAAACCTCCGCAATCACTCTATTTGAGCCGGGTGCCTTCCGATTACTCATTTTTGATATGACAAGCCGTATCTCTTCTGTGATCGCTTGATCTATACCCATAGAACTTTCATCAAGGAATCAAATCATATTCGCCAACTCAAAAAGTGAGCGCGCTTCGAAAAGCTTCTAATAATGACTTGCCACCTGACTTTTAGAGACTGATGGCACAAGCGTAAAAAGCATATGCATTTTCGTTTCTGGATTCCCCAGAATACACAATTTTAGATAAGCCACACCTTTCTTGAAGCTTTCAACATTTAAACTTTGTTCAATCTCATTACTGAGATTGACTAGTCTTTCTCGCTTCCATTTACAAATGAAACTAATCACTTTGTTTCGTATGATTCTCCAGCACTGAAGATTTTCTTCGGAAGGGTGCAATTTCCATTTCTTTCTGTGGTAATTTCTTTCTTTTATGAGATGACTTAGTTCCGTTTTGTGATTATATAACAAGTTTCCCTTTATAGGTGTCATTTTGACCTTCTGATACTTTTCTAGTAGTATTGTAATAACTTTCTCTGTGTTTTTCCATCCTGGTCCTGCTTCCCCAATAGTTAGCTGTAGCTTGGACTACAAATTTTCGCGGTCACGAGTTTCAAGATCTTTCCAAATGCTTTTAGGCAATTCTTTTTTCGATTTCCATTTTGTACTAGCTGTTTTATATCTTTTTGTTTTAAGAGATAATACTACGCAATCGTCATCGGATCCACAGTCATAAAGATGCGTAGATTGCATATCTTTGATTTTATTCATATTTCCTGAACGCACAAGAAAAGTAATCCAGTAGCTCCCTCCTCTTCGTCGCCGGGTGGGTCCAGCTGGTGCTTTTCCAATCATTATGGTGAAAAAATGAGTTTACTACATTCCTACATTTCTCTTCAGGTAGTAATATTAATTTTTCCCCATTTTCCGACAAGTGTGCATACTTTCCGACGCTGGGTACTTGGTTTTCTCCGTCAAAATGTATGCGCCAATTGAAGTCTCTCACTACCAACATGCACCCGGACTGCCTAGCTTCTACCTCATGTTTTCCAACAACGATGTTTAGAGAGTCATAGAATGTGGTTTTCTCGCTGTCACTGTATCCACAATCAGTAGGAGAGTACACTCATATGACAATTGTTATGAAGGAAATAATCTTCGCTCTGAAAATTTGATCCGAGAATACCTCAAACTCGATATCATTTTTAGGTAGTCTGATTAATAAACCAACTCATCTTTCCCTAATTTGTCCCATTTGTGGTCAACTGTTGTAAAGGGTCCACTTATCATAATTCTCAGTCACGACTCCCAACTTGTGCGTTTCCGTCAGGATGGTTACATCTACATTTAACCTTTCTACAACATCAGTAACACTGAAGACTTTTTGATCGTCGAACCATCGATCATTCCATGTATAAACCTTCTTCAAACCCAACTGCGAATCCCGCCTAGAGGGATACCAGTCCGGTCCCCACTCTAGTTTGAGATCCTATTATTTTGCGAGCAATCCCAGTATTCTTTGTGCTGGCTATTTGTTTAGTTGCATCAGTGATTAAGGTGCCTACTCATGGATTGCTAGTCTTAGCTGAGAGCACCCTCTCTTGAATTTAGTTGGGTATCCAGGATCGCGACGAAGACGCATCGAGAGGGTGAAGATATGGGGTTACTAAACTAATTTCAACAGAAAATTTAATTATAACAAAGGACCTAATTTCAACAAAGTAACTAATGTCAACAATATGTTTTATTCACTATTTTTTAAACTATTTGTGAGTGTTGTGATCATGTTAAATGAAATAAAAATATTTTAATCAAATAAAATTACAATTAAAATAAAATAATATTGTTTATATTAACAGTATTATACAAAAATTTCTTTTTTGAATTTTTTAGTTTATCGATAAGTGTAAACATCCGTACATTTCAGTGGGTAAGTGATTATTCAAAATTATGTTTAAGTTATACATTTTTAACTAGAAATTATTCATAAAAAAGGCTATATTTGCTAAAAGCAGTTCCTAATTAGTTCCTAAGTTGAAATTAAATTTTCTGTTGAAATTAATTCTGCATACTAAGATATGTATCCACATGGACGTCATATCTCCGATCCCAAAAATATTTGTCATCTACAATTTGGTCTTAAATATAGTAATAACATGACACCCATCAACCAAATGTATATCGTTTTCTCCGCTTGACTTCAAAAATAGATTCATTCACGTTTTTCGGATTAACAGAGCCTTGATATTGCAAGACTCAGGTCATCGACTTTTCAGTCCCGAAATTAACTTTAAAAAATTGTGAAGATGGTGTAAAAACGGCTCTTGTTAAATTGATTTCATCAATGTTTCATGTTCAACTCTGCTTAGGCATTGAACCGGAGCATCATGAGATGTTGGAAATTTGATTCTCAGAAATGGAATCAAATTTGTACATAATTGATCGAGATCGGAATTATTTTAATAAAATTATTAGAAATTATTTTTTTATTTAAAAAGAACTAAACTTTTTATTACGACAAATAATTTTTTGTTTAGAAAACGAGTAAAAATGCTTTAAAAAATTAATAATATGTATAACAAATAAAAATTAAAGTTTTATTTTTTCGAAAAATAGTACACTAGACTTTTAAAAATAAAGTTATAAATATTGAAAAAAAATTAAAAGAAGTCTTTATAATACTAACCAATATTCAATTGCAGATAATTATATAATATCAATTATTTTAAAAATGAATCTGTCATGTGAAAAACTGAATTATGTTTGGAAAATTCTGAGAGATGATCATTTAGAAATCGACAATAAATGTAGTGATGATATGGTCTGCATCATTTGTAAGAAAGTGCTTGTTAATGCTCATAATGCTCCTTGTGGTTGTCGATATTGCTTAGATTGTATTTCAAATTATTTGAATGGAGAAAACAAGATATGTCCTGGAAATACCGATGAGTGTAAAGAAGCATTATTAAATATATCTGACAACATACACATTGATCAACCAATGAATGTTAAAATATTAAAGATGGTAGTAAAATGTCCTGTGAAAAATTGTGAATTCAAATGTGAATTAAAAAAAATAGAAGATCACATGAGAATTTGTGACTCTCGACCTATGGATTGTCCCTATTTGAATATTGGCTGCGAATATTCTAAAATCGTAATAAAAGATCTAAAAAATCACTTATTGACTGAAATTTGTTCTCATACGAAATTGTTGTTTGAATTAATCGATAATTTAAAAAATGAAATACAAATATTGAAGGATGACAATGTCGAGTTGAAAAAAGACAGAGATAATATGAAAGTATGCAAATGAAATATTACTTCAAAGTAAGCAATAATAATATTTATAGAAGTTGATTAATGATTACGAAATTACAAACGAAGATGAAAAAAGAGAAATAAAAGAGAAGCTAAAGGAGATTGAAAATAAATTAGTTGAAGAATATGTAAATATTTTCTTTTGGAATTTTTTAATTAATTAAATTTCGATATTTTCTAAAGAAAAATATAATGGAATAAAAATTATCAGAATATTTTCAAAATTTGATGTATGAAAATAGAATAAATAGAAAGTTAATTTGTCTTAACTGTGTCATATTCATAAGGACTTAAAAAGTTTTACAATCCAAAAAAATGATACAAAAAATGTATTAAATTTGAAGATTTTTAGCAAATAATCTAAGTTTTTAATCAAGATTAATATCATGTTTAGTGACAATGGCCTTATTTTTAGTAAAAAATAGTTTTGAATCTTTATATATATCATAATTGAAAAGCAATTGCTAATTACCTATATAATAAATAATTTACTTTTCATTCGATGAAACAGTTTGTAGGAACCAAAAAATTAAATAATAATATTTTTATATATGCTTATATATCGAAATCAAATATTTAGTTTTAAAAAAAAACACAGTTACAAGAAAAACTAATTTGTGAAAATAATATAATTTAAATAATACAATTTAAATAATATAATTTAAATAATATAATTTAATGGATGTCATTTCAAATCCGTAAATATATCATTTGACTCCTTTTTCATTTTCTCTTCAAAATTAAACTCCGGAAATATCATTTGAGTTCACACCCTATAAAAATGGTGACAGAAAAAGAAGAAGCGACTCTGATCCGCTATCATTTAACTCACCCGGATAAATTCCAGCGGTCGAGATTCCAGGCAACAACAGCTCTCCGATTGGACAACAGGAACTTCACACCGATCAAATGCAAATAGTTAGTGTTCTGACAGTCACTCTGATCGCGGGTACCAATAACTCTCAGGTTAGCGACTCACAGATAGACGATTTGAGTATGTTCCGAATGTCTGATACGGTGTCAACGGATCACTAGTCGACCTAAGTTCCTTGATCAATTGAACTGATCAAATTCGTCCTCCACATGATACTAACCGGTCATGTCAGGCCGGTCATCAACATACTAGGCGATGATTGCCACCATATCAAACCGAATATCCTGATACGACGGTTAGAAATCATGGTTCCACGATCAGTCAGTTCGCTCTGTTATAATATTCGCCTTTGACAGACCGATACAATCAGACCACTTATCAAAATTTCGGTTGGTGGTTTCACTGCATGGACAGGTATTCCAAAAGATCACAATCATGACCGAGCTGTTACCAAATGTCGCATCTCTAACGAAAGAATCCAACAATCAGCAGCACATACAGTCCAACAGCCGGCATAACAGTAAAAATAATTCTTCGATAATCACTCTACTATTATCATAAAAAGTTCGGGACAAAGGTCAGAAAGTGCCAACCTGGCTGTGAATGGAAGGGTGACCACACGACATAAGCATAACGAATATATGCATTTTCCCTTCCAAATATGGTTATCGAACCAGTTTTCTGAACTGATTCAGAAGACACCAACAAATTATGCGGCATTTTCACATGCGACGTAACGATCGACAGTCATATCACTACTATGGCGTCATTCTTGGCAGAACGAATCTGCAGTATCAGTCTTACGCGGTGATTCAACCAGTGCAGCAATCCCACTACCACACAACTCACAGCCGCAAATGAATCCAATGTTCATATATAAGGAACCGTGCAATTGTCATTTTCATTGACACAACTGGGCCGGATGTTCCAGTGGACATTCACCATTGCTGATGTCAAGCAATTCATACTTGGTGCAAACTTCTTTGATCATTTTCGACTCTTCGTGGGGACTACAGAAACAAAAAGCTCATCCTAAACCGCTCTTTGGAGACCCTTCACACCTCACCGACTGCATCCCAGACACAACCCTTGAAATCTCTCAATAATGCTATACCAAATAATCCGTTGATCACTTTCTCTTTGTCTTTGCAAAAGAAGGAAGTCAATCTCTCTTCGGCACCTGATTCTAGCCTGTGATCTGAAAATTGTTCAGTGGTCCTAGTCAATAAATCTGAGCAGTTTCTCGGCTCAACCAAGCCATTTCATCTATCAACCTAGACTGAATAAACAAAAAATAATAAATTTCACGAAGTCAGCAGAACCATATGCTAAATTAGTCTGTAAATCTACGGCTACCGTCGATTTAAAAGGTACATAACGATATGTCAACATCATCAAGCTAATCCACAATGAGGACATGACAGTTGACACTGTTTTCATCCTTAAATAAACGCTCAGTCTCCTTTTTATTATCCTCTGTAGATCTAGTACATGATTATCCTCTGCAAGTTTCGTTGGTTACTGATTTAGTAACCAAAAATTTAAATATTAATATTTATAAATATGTTTATATATCAAATCAAATATTTAATATTTATGAAAAAACGGTTACAAAAATAACTAATTTGTGAAAAACAATTTTTTTATATAATATAATTTAATGGGTGTAATTTGAAATCCATAAATAAATAATTCGACTCCTTCATTTTTCTCTTCGAAATTAAACTCCCTAATTATCCTTTGACTTCACACCCCATACAGTTGATATTTCTGTTTTCAATATAAGTATAAAAAATCATTTTATTGTATTTCAGTTTAGTTAAATCTCCAGGTTTCATATCAGATGTCATATTTCCCACTAATAGAATATATTTGAATTATTTACAAGCTTTCAAATATTAAACCAAAAATATCGAGCCAAAAAAATGCACTAAATAAAATTGTGCTAAAAAGCTCTGTTCTCTTATTAATATAAAGTTGTGATTATTAATTTGTTTAAGTATTCTAAAAAGATTGTAAATATTAAATAAATTCTACTTGTTGATATTATGAATTCTGAAGTGTAACCTGGAGATTTAACTTATAATTTCGTAAATTATGATAATTGATAAATAGGACATTTTACAAATTAATCTGTTTTAAAATTTTAAATGCAAACTTTAACGGATTTTCAATGTTTCTGAAACATGATGGAAGTTAATTTCTACCAAAAAATATTTTCCATAAATTTAGATCTGAAAAACCGAAATGTATCAGTTTTATTTATGGAAAGAATTCCATTTTATTTCAAGAAACAATCATCGCTAATTTGAATTATTTATTCTTATATGTAAGCAGTAGAAATAATTCTTTTAGAGACGCAATGGCGATTTGCGATTGAAATACGAATATGAAAATTCAGAAAGAAAAGAGGAACTAAAAGAAATAAAAAATAAATTGATTGAAGAACAAGTGGATATTATCGATTAATATTTATATATAGCAAATGATTTTTGTTGACAGAAGAGAAATGTGAATGAACTATAAAAAGAAATAAAATTGGTTTAAATTAAATTATATAATAAATATTAGAAATAGTTATTTATTTTACTTATCAATTTGAATAATTTTGTTTTGTATTTATAATTGTGTCAGAGACGCACAGGCGATTTGCAATTGAAATACGATAATGAAAATAGAGAAAGAAAGGAGAAACTGAAAGAAATAGAAAATAAATTGATTGAAGAAAGAGTAAATATTATAGATTAATATTTTGATTTAAAGAATGATTTTTGTTGACAGAAGAAAAATGTGAATGAACTAAAAAAAGAAATAAAATTGGTGAAAGACGAAACGGAATCGATAAAGAGAGACTCGTCACAGAATAAAGTAAACATTCGTAATAATTTTCTATAGATTAATGAATGAAAAATGAATTTTATTATTTAAATTCGATAAAATATTTTGAGAAAATGAGAGAAATATTAATTGATTATTTATGAGAAAATATTTTAATTTGAGATAATTTATTCAGAGAGAAATTGAAAGAAAAATTGATGAGATCAATAATACAATGAGCAATTTGAAATCGATATCGAATGAAAGTGATGAATCGATATGGAATTTGGAGAATGAAATGAGAGTGTTGGAGAACAAACAGGAACAACAAATCTGTGGAGAATTTGTGTGGAGAATCGATAAATGGAAAGAGAAATTGGAACAAGCGCGAGCGGGAATCAATGAAGAAATTTACAGTGACGCATTCTATTCTCACAGAAACGGATATAAAATGTGTCTCAATGTTTATCCTAATGGGGATAGAGTTGGTGAAGGAACTCATTTGGGTGTTTTCTTTCGTTTGGTGCGAGGCGAATTCGACGATATTTTATCGTGGCCGTTCAAATATGACGTAACATTTGACCTGATCAATCAACACACGACAAAAATTCACACCAACAAGACAATGAAATATGACAGTGATCCAAATATCTCAGTTGCCTTTCAAAAGCCGATATCTGATAGAAATACTGGATTCGGTTATTCGAAATTTATTCCATTGGAAGAATTATCGAATAATCTCTCCTTGATCAATAATGATCAAATATTTATTAGATGCAGAGTGAAAATCGATTGATCGATATTATTATCGTTTATCAAATAATTTATACCAATTGAAACTCGATCAAATCGATACAGAAATATTCAAATAATCGCTCTGATTGTGCGATATCACAAAAACTATTAAAATAGAATTTTATTTATTTATGATTATCGATTGAAATTGCATTAGAAATGTCAATCAGTCATCATTGTTGATATACAAAAATATTTATATCTAATCTTTGATTATTTATTTAAATAAATTTTATCTGATTCATATTTTATTTCATATTTTATCATTATATTTTTTATATTATATTTCATTATATCAATTTAAAATAGCAAAATATAGAAAACGCGGAAGACACAGGGAAATTGAACAATTCATTTTTAATTAATGTTATTGTTAAGAACATTGAGACAATTTTTATTCGAACTTTTATCATTATCACATTTAGATTCATAACAACTCTCAGAAGATTTGACTTATTACTAATTGGTTTTGTTATTTCAATTTTATCATAATTATTCGAACAATTTTTCTAAATCTTTTAAAAATATATAATTTTTAAAAGCATTAATTAAAAATAATAATTTTAACCATTTCTTTATATAAATTCAAAATGATAAAAAAAATTATAAAATTCTGAAAACATGAATTTAATTAAATCTAATTAAATGCTTTTCTTTTTGTTTTTTTTAAATATTAAACTTAATTTTAATTGTTAATTTTAAAAATATAAACTTATGAAATTCTTTTTTTAATTATGCTCAAATAGTCAATTACTGTAAATTCAAAAAGAACCTATTTCCATCTAGGTTGGAGAATCACCATTCTAAGTTCAACATACTCAAATTAACATGTATCATCAATACATTCACAAAAATAATTTAGAATATTCCTTAGAATTATCAAGAGAAATTTTTAAAGTGTAAAAAACAAAAATCTTTCGATAGACCGCACAGAAGCAATCATTTATTATTCTGTTTCTTTATTTAAAATTATTTGATACGAATAATTTTTTTAACATTTCTTATAAAATATACTTGCTTGATTTATGAAAGAAATTTCGTATTTCGAATGAAGTGATTTGCTGTGACTCATCTCAATCTGGATAATATCAATTTTCGTATATCGCTGGTTTAAAATAGTTTGATTCTGAGTGAGGGGAGCGGAGACACTGGCTTGCCGGAAGCTGGACTCGCTCATAGATGCAAGAGAAAATAGTGAAAACTTCTTTAATCTCTCGATTGGAATTCTTCACCAGTCATTGAAAATAATTGTTGGTTTTTAAAAATCTTTAATTTAAAATATTTACTTTTTAAACACAAAACTTTAATCTTTATTCTTTAATCTTTAATCTGACTCCAATTAATCAGAAATGACTTTTAACATAAATATATAGTCAATGAACACAAATTCTTTTATGAAACTTTATTTCAGATAACAAAAATTAAAAAGTCAATAATAATAATAATTCAATTCTTGATGACAGAACACAAACACAAAACAATATTTCGTACGAGATAACAGATTACAGTAAAAACTGTGAATCTCCAAAACGAACGATAGTTTAGCTTTTAAAATAAACCTTTTTCTCCCATACAGGATACTTATGGTTTAAAAAAATATTTTTTAAAAAATAATAAGTAAAAATAATCCTTTAAAACAAAGTTACTTGCTCATTGGTTTTTGTTTTTGTTGAGAGAAATTTTGGGCAAACTAAACTAAATTTGCTGCTGTTTATATAGTGGTTTTCATCAGCATTGAAAACTGATACAGTAAAACAAAGACTAAAATATTTTTAATTTTCAATTCCAAATTTTGTTAAACTAAACATTATTTTGCTCAAAATTAATAATTTTACCAAAAGAATTAATTTAAATTTTTTCTGCATAAAATTTTATCAAAAGTGTTCATATATGTTTCGAAACCCCCACATAATGACATGAATTCATTTAATGGATCAACAATCACAAATGAAACCATTTGATCTTTTTGGTCATAATCTAGTCAACAGCTGTACCAGTAAAAATCTTCTAACGATTGGTTAAATTCATTTCCAGCTTTGTCACAGCTCCAACAAACAACCATGAAACAATTCAATTCCATAAATTCCTGAAATTTGTCTAAAACGACTGACATTGACAATAGAGATCCGAAAATGTCGTTGATTGCAGGCATTTTGACATTTGTGTTAAAAGCTTTATCTTAAAACAGTTGTTCTTAACCTTTTTAGCTACCGGCACCCTTAAAATTTTCAAACAATATTCTCGCACCCCTTACCCGAAATTATTGAATTATAAAAATTGAAAAACAAACATTATTCATAACATA
>MQRK01240621.1:6980-19875 GCA_001938485.1 Girardia tigrina | reverse complement strand
GTCCATTAGAATAAAAAAATGAAACATGAACAATATTTACTCTATTTACTATCCGGAGGATTGCTCGGTTATTCTCGGTTCCAAAACTTCGTCACGGGTAAGACCAGTCGTAAATTTCGTTTCGAGAGTAGTTGTAAATAGGAATCACAATAATCGTAGTGTTCGTTCCGTTCGTACTCGTAACTGATGTCGTCAAATTGTCAAAACACTCAGGTTGCGATAGTTATCAAAGCTGTTGTTAATAGTGCGTTCAAAATGCTCTTAAAAATTGTGTGTCAATAATGACGAAATAGTTATCTTATTTATAGGGTTGATGAGACACCCTTCCAATCTTTGAGGGCCAATCTATCTCTGTCAGATAAGTATCTGGGCTTTTCCGCGATACTGATTGGTCAATCCGGGTAGGTGTGTTCTTTTTAAAAAATTTTAAATTTTAAAAATTCTGTTTTATTATAGGAATCTTGCCTGTGTGTCGTAACACACTCTGCAAATTTTTGGAGTCTGTATGCGGCCGAGTCATTGGAATCGTCAGCCGACTTTCTAATTTTGGATTTTTCAGGTGATTCATGGTAAGCTTTTAATTAGTCTTTGTTTATCTTAATTAATTCTTGATTCTTTGCAGGGTTATATCTTTTCCCAGGAGAATGTGGTGATTCTATGGGCGGTGTTTAAGGATCGGGCTCGCTGAGGGCTACCCGTGGAGGGTCTGTCGACCTCTTAACGTTAATGGTTCGCCCAGTAGGTGATTTAATTAATTTTGGGGTTATTTCAGTCTTCAAAACATTTCGCGTTGCCACGTCGGGCTGTAAAGGGTTCTGAGGGGAGAAGACTTGATTAGTTACTTAAATATATGCATTTGAAGTTAACTCTTTTCTTTGCTTTCCGTTTGTGTTTTGCATGGTTAAAATGAGTTTTCTACCGCAACACAACCATCGTTTATGACAACATTTTTTGAAAGATTCAGCTAAATCCGCTTTCTAACAAATAAGAAGTGTGAAACGCCAGATGTAGCAGATAGATTTTGCTCCAAAAAATTGGGTATTGTTGCGACATTTGTTTCCTGTTCCACAGCTGCAAATAACCACTTTTATTGAAGTGCAGCCGAGACTCATCATCGTTACGGAACTTTAAGAGCTTTATTGTCAATCAATTTCAACATCATAATGGCAAGAAATAGTTGTGTCATCCATGATGGAACACTCAGCTGAAACTTGTCGTTGAAACGTACTGCCATACCTTCCTTTAATGATCGCAGATGTTCACCATAACATTCCACATACTCCACAATTATAATGTCAGTGATAGTAGCACGTTCAGATAGTTGGTAGAACTCCTTACGGTGAATGTTCTGGCGATATAAACCCACTTTGCCAATGCATCTGGTGATGTATCATTTCCAATCTATAATTTTATTTGCATTTTACGGTAATTTAACAGTTTTAAAGTAGTTTTCTTATTCATCATTGAAAAGTTATTGATAAAATAAAGTGATAATAAAAGTAATTCACCATTCTGACAGGAAAGAAGAAGATCCGGAACCTGAGACCAGTGCTGAAAAGCTCCAAACTGAGTATGAGGAATAAGAAGACGTATGCATATTCTACGTAATCTACTGCGGCTGTAAAAGCTGGAGAACTGCGGACAAGAACATTAAGAAATTGCATGCCCTTCATAACTTATGCACGCGCATAGTTAGGAAGAAATACAAGATTGAAAAGATCCGTCTTGGACATCTTGGACATTGGACTCCCACATCCCATGGATATAATCGCGAGTAAAAGGCTTACTTTCCATAATAAGACTGAAACTTCAGAGGAGTACGAGACAATCAAACGAATCTGGAAGGGAGAAATACAAATGGGGAAAAAGATCAGTGGGAGAAAGAAGCAATCGATTTCGGAATGTCTTCGAGTCGACATACAGTGGCTATTTGGGGATGATGCGGTGTATGGAGATTTCATTAACCACATCATTCACAGAGATCCTACTGTATCGATGGAAACATACCTAAACTCCTTAATTCGATCAGGAAGACTCAATAGCACAAGAATAACGGTACCGTAGCTGATCAACGTGAGAGACAAACGTCACCAATGTCCAGTAGAAAGATGCTACAAGGAGTTTACCGAAAAGAAGGAGCTGAACAGACACATAAAAATGAGCAACGTGGCGTTCGCTTCCGCTAATCCTGATCAGCTCAATGAGACACAACAACACCAATTGCCATTCCCATGTACACTATGTAAAAAGTCGTACAAAACGAAGGGGTGACTGGCAAGGCACCTCTACCGGGATCATAAATTGGAGGAGACAGAAGAAATTGGAGAACCGACAATGACACCAGCGCAAACCAGTACCCAAATACCCCAGAAGAAAGATTCGTAGAAAACCTCAATATTCCAGGCAACCAGATTCAATCCGTGACGGACCCCCCGACTATCTCGACGGCGGTGGAAGAAGCGATAGGTACTGAAGAAACACATCTGACTTTNAGGATTGCAGATCTAACTGCAAGGGGAGAGTTCAGATGTCCCTTTCGCGGCTGTACGAAGTCCACGAATACAGCCAAAGGTATGCAGAACCATGGCTATACAACACATGGGTGGTCGTTTCTCACAGGGAAGCCAAAACGATCTCGGAGACCGAAACTATCTGACCCCATAGGAGGCCTATCGGGGCTGCTAGTGATTCTTTAGTTTTGGTGGACCCTCTAAAGAGCCTAGAGGATCAATACCATTCGAAAGAGATGGGAGGCCCACTAAAAATTCACGATTAAAATTAAGTGTAATTGAAATATGACTTTTATAAGATTTAGTATGTTTAGATTTAGTCGTGTTTATCTTCAGATATGACCTACACTCCACCGAAAGGCCCTCAAAACCTGATACAACCTGAGATCGAAGAGGAGATTGAAAGGGACGCACAAGCTAGGACCGAGCGTGAATTAAAGGACCTGGTCACGCAAGAAGGAACGCTTGTGGAATTGACGAGCCTGCCTAGGATGTCGACTCGATTGAGAACCCTTCCGCACCTTGAGTTTCAACGACCGATATGGACAATCAATGATGAAGCGATAACGCCGCGGTTCGGATGTCGACCGAATACAATCGGGACGTTCGTGTGATGACTATAGCTAGACGAGACAATTGTAAATATCAACTATAATTTAATATATAATTGTGAATGGATCAATGCATGATTGACGAACTTAACAAACATTGTTGATTATTTGATACGTGACTATCTTATTGATTGATGGCATGCAATTTATTCTTTACTTTCTTTTCTTCCTTCATCTACATTTTGTATCTAGTGTCCTAGGTGTAAAGTTTCGAATCTCGGGACGAGATTTCACCTGAGGAGGGAGGAATGTTACGGCCCCACATTTTGCACCTCAAACCCAGAACCCCTTCACCCATAACACTATCCAACGCGCACGAAAGTTTGTTGGAGTGTAGGGATAGTCAAACTCGACTATCCCCGTTAGTCTTAAATGATTTCATGCGCACCGGACGCAGAATAGGATGAGGGATCCTTGAGAATGGATGCCTTCACCCCGGAGTCCCTTGCGATCTTTGGGAAACCTTTGGGTAACTTTCTAAAATAAAAACAGCAAATTAATAAGTTAATTAAGTTAATTAACAATCTTACCACGATTGATTGAAATTTCGTTGAATAAACAACGAATCCTCCGATTGTTTATCTTCGTGATAAACGAATTTGCGGCGACCGACGCTAGTCAAAAAGTACCCTACACGTACCAGCATCCGTTGACCAAATTATGAATACGAAAATGATAAATATACCTTGATGGACGGACGCACGGGATGTCGAGATGCGTAAACAGGGCGCTGTTCAAATTCATCAAACATCCTGTAGGGTATAAATATCCGACACACTTCATATACTCTTACGATATTCTATTTTTGCACAATAACTTTTAAAATATTAAAAAGTCGAAACGAACAAACATTTATTCTATTCGATTATATTTTGTAAAACAATACTGTTGTCATTTCATAAATCGATTCAAACAGTTTAATTTATTTTTGATTGTGGAAGAAACCGAACATACATTTTTGTTAATTTTGATCGTGGAAGAATCCGAACGCACATTTTAATTTATTTTAATTGTGGAAGATAACCGAACGAATATCCTACTTAATTTTGATCGTGGAACAACCCCGAATGAGGTAGTAATTGCCATCTCATTGTTTTTATTATTTTTATTTTTTCGATTTTGACTACTTATTAATTTCATTCTCTCGTTTACTGAATTAATTAATTACGTTGATTGTGACTATTGTGTTATATAATTTTCCAAATTTAATATATGTATTACAATTAGTTATTCTCTCTAATTATTATGCTATTTTATTATTATTAATGCCCGCGTTGGTGACGATGAAGGGAGTTACAGGGATGGTCCATCGATGTTGTAGTCCTTATGAAACTTCGGAAAAGGATATGAGAGGTAGGCACGGTCTGAAGATAGGGAATCAAAGAGGATCAGGGATGAGTAGAGATGTAGAGTTGAGGCGTAGTAAGGTGGAAGTGACAAACAGGCGCGATGCATAAGAGTAGGAGTGCCCATGTAAATAGGTGTAAATAAATATTATTTTGAGGTTGAGAAAACTAATCGAGAATGAAATACATGAATGCAAGACGAATTATATGGATACGTAATCATCATTTGTTTCTTTGTTTATTCATTTTGGTTCGAGTAGTAAATTTTCTTAAGTAAAATTATTATTAGATTGTTATTATTATTATTATTAATATTTTAAAATTTTCTTGCTTATTCGTTTGGCCCAAGTAGCATTCTAATAAATTCTCTTAGTAAAATTATTATTAGATTTACTATTGGATTGTTTTTATTATTATTATTATTATTATTATTATTGGACTATTATTAAATTATTGTTAGATTTTAATGTTTGAATTTAAATAAAGTTGAATTTAAATAATGTTTTAAATATTAATTTTAAATTTGTAAATAATTAATATTAGATTATTATTGGATTATTAGATTTTAATGTTTGAATTTAAATAATGTTTTAAATATTAATTTCAGTAATTTTATAAATAATCTAATAAAATTTCATTTTATCTTTGAAGTTTGAAAGAGTTTTGGATGCAAGTAATATGTAATGTCGTTATATTTTGGCACTCGATTGCTTTCAAACACTCTCAATGTTATTCCTTTAATTTTCGCCTTGAATTATTTTATAATTAACTTCATTGAACCGTTGTATAGCGTATAAATAGTTAACACTTCTTTGCAGTAAATAGTTAATAATTTTCTTTGCATTAACGTTTTCAAATTAATTTTTAATTCACTATATAACGTCTTTAATAACAATTTGATTTATATGAGTTTTACGATTTTTAAAGTTAATTTATGAATCATAAATTTATGATGAAGTGTAGGCAAAATGCAAAAGTTTTATTTATAATTAGAAAGTTTATTTTACGCTCTCCTCACATGAGCACCCTGAATCTTAAATATGTCGCTAAAGACGCGAGTTGAATTAATCTACACGACTAAAATGTAATCGACACGATAAATTTTTAAACAAATTTAAAAAAAATTATTGAGAGAGAATGAGACACAGTCCTCGTTAGGACCTTAACGGGGATGATCTCAATTTCCTCGTGTTAAATATGATTATCCTTGTCGGCTTGGTGACTGAAATAAATGACTTCTTTTAACCTCCTGCGACAATGAACAGTTCGACGTTTAGTAGCAGAGTCATGCATGTGAAACACTCCTTCCCAGAGCTATCGATTAACACAGATGTTTGATGAGAAAACCGTAATGGAGGAACAAGGTGATGATTACAGTTGGACGATTAAATAGTTGATGACTTAGGAGGATATACACCTTAATCCTGTGAGTCTTTCGTCGTAAACAAGTTCTGCAATGTCTGACAGATGATTTATATTATATATATATATTAAGTTATATCCGAGGATCGGTCATAAAGTGAGCGGTAGACCGTCATATAAAATAAGAAATTAAAATTAATCTTAGTGGTACATTGCGAATTGAGGAACTCGAGTACAGACACCGCTAAAATAGAATTATCAAAATTGTAAAGTAGAAATCTACAGTGATAATGATTAAATTTAATATACAGACAAAAGTAAATAAATATCATTGAAGTCTATTATGGAATTTAATGTAAGTTTTGAGAAGTCAAAGGATTCATTGGGAATGACGTGGAATGCTCGTAGCATGCAAGGGGCACGCAGGCAGGTCGACGTTTATTTCCATGAGGTTCCTTTTGCCCTACTTAAAGTACGTAATGAGAATTTGAACTTAGTTATAAAATAATCAACCTCTCCAGAAGCTGAGCTACCAGTCGGGTCATCCTCGCTGCTGGTCAAAAACCCGAAGGCGCTCCAACGTCCACACAACCTGTTGATGTGAGCAAAGGAGTCGCGTCTGTTCCCCAATGACATGCAATTGGCAGAGTTGCCGTTGAACTCTAATGGAAAACGGATGGGGGCTCAGAATCATCATTAATGTTGTTTTAAAGGGGATCACGACATAACCCATTGATAAAAAAAAGATTTATTATATGTAATTTACAATTAAAAACAAGAGTAATTTAAATATGACTTTTAAAATATTTATGCAAAATTTTTGACATTTAGTTTGAAAGACGAGTTTACCAGTCTATTCACACAAGAAATGGTCTTAAATAGTCAACAGATAGTCTTAATATCGTAATACTATTGACTAGTTATTAAATCTAAAAAGTCAGTGTATATTTCAGTAATAGAAAATAGTATTTTTCACTTGGAATATTATTTTAAAGTCACATAATAAATTACTGTTTAATAATAGTATTTTACTTTCAAGAATAAATATTTAAAAGATACAGCTTTTAAAATAATAGATTGCATTTAAAATAGTTATAGTTAATAATTTATATTTAATGTTATTTTTAAAATTTTTAATAATTATCAGTTAAAATACATTTCTTCAATCATAATATTCTCTAAATTTAAAACGGTATTTTCTAAGAGAACGAAATTTTTGATTAGTACTTTTTAAAAAATTACTCAAAAAAGATTAGTCTTTGTCAATAATAGTTTTCTTTAAAATTTAATTATTTGAAATATACACTATGTCATTTCTTCAGATTCAGTTTCACGAAAGAAAGAGTCCGATTCCTAAACTATCGGCGATGACATCTGAGTCCCCACTTACAGTAGTAGGAAAACGATCTGACTCTCAAAAGCCTTGCTATCAAGTGTCGCGATCGTTTCCAGTTAGATATTTTTGAAGCCTCAGAGCCCCCATCTACTTTTAAATTTAGTAGCAACTGTCGAATAACAGTAGAGCGTGTCTACTTTGCAATCATTGACTTTGAGTACGTTACAGAACTGACACATGACTACTTCAATTTATTTATAACTACCTAAACAACCTTCCATTTTCCCGAATCACCGTTGCTTCCTGGAACGTGTCCCCGTCTCTGTGAACACCGATGTCACTCGAAAAGGTGTATGGTTGTTGTTTCATTTTCATTTGATCAATTTTTCATCAATTAATAAAAGTTTTGGCGATAATTTAATCAAATTGAATAAGAACAAACGAATTTTTTATCGATAAAAATGAAATCAAGTCACTCTTAAACTTAATAATCAACAAAATCTTCATATACTGAGCATCGTGAGTTTAGAGAGTGAATTCAGAAAAAATATGAAAATAAAAAAGGCGAGCGATAGTGATTTGAAGCAAATGAATGAATATCTGAAATTCTGGCCGGTATTGGGGCCGAATTCCTGTCTCAATGTCGCGAGGGTCGAGTGTGAGCGCGGATCGGAATTCTCCGCCGATCGATTGATTCTTCGCGGGTTCAATCTGTTGCGGTCCGAAATTCACAAGCTCACGTAACACACTATTAACATTTACAAAATGTCAAACTGTATAATGAAAAACAGAGAAAGGTCGAAATGTATGACAAAATGTTGAAAATACCCATATAAAATGAAAACACAGAAAAAGAAAAAACAAAATAACAAGGTGCAATACATGTATTTGACAAATACAAAACAATGTCCCGATTGACACATCGCGAACCCAGAAAACGTCGAGGCACCGAAAGGGGGCCAGAAAAGCAACATAAAGAAGATCAGACAAGATCAAATAAAAACCTACCCGTTGACGGAAATTGAATAAGCAACCCACCTCAGGTAAAGCGAGATGAGATACATCAACGAAAACGCCTGGTTGGTGTTTGAAAACCCCATGAAAAGAACTGTGAACCCTGAGAGAGAAAAAAATATTTAAAAATGAACTCAAAATTAATAAAGTCGCCTACCGAACTATCCATTTGAGTTAAAAGGTCATCCGACCCTCTCCTGAAAGCTGATCACGAAGCGAGTCCAGGAACGAAACCTGCAAATTTCTAGGATCCTCCCGAGCAGAGATATAACCATGTAAAAATATGAAAATTAATTAAAAAGAACAAAGATTAATTAAAAAAATACTCTGAGTCAGCCGAAGTTCTAATAATAGAAATCAGATGACAATCACCGATGACGCGGCCACACGCGAACTCTAAAAATTTTAGAGTGTGCAGCGACACACCGGCAAGCATCCTATAATAAAAAATAAATTTTCAAAAATTTCAAAAATATTTTTGAGATACACTTACCAGCGCTACCAACCAGCATCACAGAAAATTCTAAACACTTGGCTGGCATGAGATAATTGGCCAAGGAGAGGTAACAAGCACGTTTGCCTGCAATATAAAAAGAAGATCGTTTTTCAGCTAGAGCGCCAAGTTTTATTTTTATATTACATACGATTTTGCTTCTACGCACGATTTTAATTACTTGCGAGCACCTGCCGTTAGACGACGCGAATTCCGGGAAAGAAAAGACGCAGTAAAGAAGAAGAAAGATTATCGACAGCAAAGAGACGATAACTCGATTCGAGTGACAAATTCGGTAAAGGCATGGTGATAGATTTGTATGATGACCTTGATAAGGATCGTTGCGAAACGTTAATGAAAAAGAGTGACATGCTTACTTGCTTGGAATTATCTGGCTCAGTCAAAGAGGTGACACCTGAAGAATCGATACCAGGTTCCGGTCTGAAATATGAGGAAATAGTAGTGTCAAAAGATAAAATCATTGAGTTGAATACGGTGATAAATGATGAGGTTGAAAATCTGAATGATCTGTCGATGTTTGAACCAAACGTGAGCGTTGGGATTCAGTGGACAGAAAATATAAAATTCAGAATTACGCGAAATGTGTGCAATGACGATTAAGAGCGCTGAAAATGATTTGATTGACTTGGAAACTACTGACAAGTTGAATGGTTGTGAAAAACTTTTGAGTTTTGATTTATTAATCAAAAACAGAGTTAATATGGTGAGGGATAGTGTTTTTTCTGAATCAGCAAGCACTGCAGATGCAAATGGAGATGAAGGGACAATTGCATGTGAGATAAATGAAAATTTAATATTTACAGAATATTTGAAGTTGTCGTGCTCCCCTTCAAACAACATTATTGATGGCTCTGAGCCCCCATCCGTTTTCCATTAGAGTTCAACGGCAACTCTACCAAGCTAAGTCAATTATATCTCAACGGGAGCAGACGCGACTCCTTTGCCAACATCAACGAATTGTGCAGACATTAGAGCGCCTTCGGGTTCTTTACCAGTAACGAGGATGTCCCGACTGGTAGCTGAACTTCTGGAGGGGTAGATCCTGACTTTACTCGTACCTCTTTTAAATACATTTTTTATTTATCTACATCGGACAAGGACATTTTAGAGCAACAAGTGACGGTCAGCCCACGTGCCCCTGTGCATGCTATGGTCTGCCTGCACCGTCTCCCTAGACCCTCTGTCCGTTTGAGCTCGGATCGTATAATTATGCGATGTTTATAGTATTACATTTTATGTTTTAAAGGGTAACGGGTTCAACGAAATATCAATGTCAACTCCAAATGTCAATGTGCTCAACGAAAATTGGACTTAACAAAGATACAATTACAAACCCATCAAGTATGACTTAGGGGTCTCATTAAAATATTACACTCCTAGTTAAACGAACTTTAGAGAAACTGTATTCAAAAGTTATTAATTTTATAAGTGGTTTTTCAGTATTCAAGTACGGGTACTAAACAGGACCCCCAAATTGATATTCCCGGCACAATTATGCATCACAATGATTCAGTAAAGTTATTTAATAAAAGATAGATATTTAATTATAATTTTACTTAATCTGAAGTTATTTTACATAATTTTGAAATGTTACCTCAAATTATAATCACTTTGTGATCACTTCATTTCTATAATCAATTTAACTTGAAATTTTAATTAAAAAGGTTGATTAAAGTCATTTATATTATTCCATATAATAATTAAAAGGACGCCACACATATTATAAAATGTTAGAAAGATTTATACCTTAATAAAAATATTAAAATTCAATTCAACAAAATTTTTGATTTAAAAAGGGTTAATAGAAAGGCTAAACTTTGAAGTAAATGAATATGTAAACGATAGTCGCTATTTGATCTAGAATTAAGACTCAGCTGTAGAAACAGATATTCGTGTGAACCAAAGAATATCTGTTTCTACTAACAAAAATAAATTATAAAGCTAAACTGGTCTGACAACTTGTCCGTAATTTGTGTCAGTCCAATTTAGTTATCAAATCACTCAGATATAACAGACTTAAGTAACAATAATTATATTAACAACTATTCAACGGAAGGTTTGGTAAAACGAAGGTTTTCGTATTTTATCACAAAAAAAGAAAATGAGGTCACTTAGAAGAGTATGTCACAAAAACAAATTAAAGTACTGTCGATTACTTCAATTTTTGGGTAGAATTGTTTGAGAGATACTCAAAGTNCGATTTTGGGGAGAATTGTTGGATTGCTAGGATTATTCTTAATCTTAATGATTTTGAATTCGGATATTTTTTCCTTTTTGTATCTTGGTTTTAACACAGTAATAATTTTCCAACTTCTTCAGTCTAGATACCAAAGAAGGAAAAAGAATCAAATACTAAATTATATTTTCGTCTATTGTTAATTGCTCTTTTGCCATTATATCCTTGGCTTTCAATTTGAATTAATTTTTCAATATCCGATATTGATTTTTTTAATTTGCTTAATTTGCTTTTTTAATTAATATACTTCTAATTGCGTAAATGGATTTTTTTTGAAATTGTATGCCGTTTTAATTTGACTCCAACAGAATGAAAAAAAATAAATATCTAAATTGGATTTGATGGTGACTTGATGAGAGATCAATATTCAGTTTTTTGTTGATTACTTTGATTTTTTTACTCTCTCTTTTACATTCGTTAAACACTTTTCAAATTTGATCTTACAATTTTCCACATACGTAACAAAAAAATAAATCACAAGGCACAAAAGGAAATAAAAAAAAACATGCATACATAAAAAAAATAATATCCAGGACATAAGTAGGGCACTACATCAGCCATAAAATATCATGATTGAACCATGCAACGACTTTATAACTTGTTAATATTGATTTCAAAAAATTTGAACATTATATAAATATTCAGTAAACTTGTGATGATTTAATATTACTATGTAAATCTGGCAAAGCGAAATAATATTTATAAACTGTTTATTTAAAGTTGTAATATTTATTGATGAAAAGCGAAATGAAAAATTTTAACTTGAAACAACAATCAGTTAATACACGATTATGGTGGACATTATCGTCATCAGTCTCTACAACTTGATGTCGAACTAACTTTCTATTCCTAGGATTGTCGGAAATGAATTTCGGATATTGGTAATTAAACACAGATTTCCTGTTTATATAAATTTGATAGATCATCAAAAATTCTGAACGAAAAATATTTTAGTCTTAAATTTTTGAAAATATTTACATTCGATTTCTAAAATATTTTTACGACGCTTATCTTTAGTATTATTTTTTTTGTTAAGTATTGTATATTTATAAAACGACAATAACAAAACTAAAATAAACAAAACAAAGCAAAATCAATTTGAAATAATAATAAAGAGAAAATGAAACTCGACAGGTTGAATTAAAAAGGGTTACATTTGTTGTTGATTCGGTAATGAATACTGGATAAGTAGAATTTTTCTTTCCCAAATAATAATGTAATAACTGTAATAATATTCGGCAATAAGTTAATGAGCAAGTAAAGTTGCCAATTATTAAGTCAGATAATTTTTGTCAAAATTTGTGTTTAATAATTTTTTGAAAAAATTTTTGTGTGATCGGTATTCTGCGTTTTTATTATTTATATTTTGATTATCGAAACGCTGTCGTACGGTTTGGCTTTGCACGGCATCCTGTTTATAGAATGTCGTCAATGTCAAAAATTGTAATGAACCGCGGTTTCGATTATAGAATGGAACGGAAGTCGCCGTCTCTCTGCAATGTGTAGCTGCGGAATTAAAAAGGTCGAATGCCGTCGTCGAACTGTTTAACGTTCGGCATCCGTTCGATAAACAATCTCTAGGTAGGGTTTTTAATTAATTAATTAAGATGGATTTAATTTCTTTCTGTTTCTTAGGGTTTTTCGAAGAATGCGAGGGGCTCCCGGGTGGATTCGAGGTTAGGGCCGGCCTACTCTGGGTGGGCTACAGTTGTTCCAATTTTCCGGCTCCTGCCGCTTTCTAGTGATTTTTTTGACCTTTTAAAAATTTCGGTTTTAATTATTTCATTTTTCAGCTTGCGATCACCCGAAAGATGTGCTCCTGGCCAACCAAAGAGAACACCGGACTCCCCAATTTCTGTTGCCATCTTACATGCTTCGGGGCCTACTTAACACTGCTGGTTTATAGTCGAGATAGACTATATCCAACCTTATTTTACTCTACAGGCTCCTGGTGTGTAAGGTGGCG
>MQRK01240620.1:20892-36708 GCA_001938485.1 Girardia tigrina | reverse complement strand
TAAATTTCCGAAAATTACTGATGATAATGTATATAAACATCGAAACATGTCCAATAATTCTATCTCTATTTTTAATACAGATAAATCGATAAAGAAAATTTCGAAAAATAACTAAATCGAAACGTACAATTCTCTCAGAATTATATTAAAATGTTTCGAATTTAGCCTCTAGACCCGACAAAAAATTCCATACTTTCATCAATCGAGACTCTTTAAAATCCGCATCTCATAAAGCAATAAAAATATTTGTGCACAATGAATAGCCAAAATCATAAAATTTCATAAACCGAGAATCAATGATTGCAATAATATATATAGATACAATCAAAAACATCATCGTTCAGTGTCCAAAGAAGTAAAGAAAACATTATTACTCTCGACCAGCAATCAGTGAGTCAGATGAAGAGGGTCGTCATGCTGAATGGAAAAGCATGGATATCAGTGAATGGAAAGCAACAATGTGACTGTTGATTTATGCCAGAAAGGGCATATTTTCTAAGCATTTTATCGCTGGGTAATGAGTTATTGACTTACTCAGTAGTTACAAATAATAATATGCGATGATCCACGGACCTGAGCGGAAAGACAGAAAACCGATAAATTAGAATGATTGGAGCTCCACCAGGATTATTTTTTAATTTTTTTCGGATTGCACTTTAATGACGTCTATTACTTTAGAGTTCATTGACTCTATTTTAACTTTGTTGATATTCTTATAAATACTTATAATATTTATTTTACCTTAATTTTTTACGACATCCACTGTAAGTTTTATTTCAGAACTTCTTTAACTTTATCGCTTGTACTGTTTTATACCACATTACATAAGTATAACACTCGTTCTAATATAATTCAATAGAAACCTTTGAATTTTTCAATAAATTTTATTTGAAAACTTCTCTTGTTTGAACCCGGATTAGATTCATGTATCTATTTTTTCTTCATCGACCATGTCTTCTGGTATTCCATATTTCAGTCTTTGACCTCCCATACAAAACACACACATGAATCTTAATAAATTCTTTCTTTAAAAAATATTTTAAAAAATAGTTTTAATTATTAAATTTTACTTTCCTTTTTTTAGCAATGGTATGATGAATATTTAACGTGGAATTCAAAAGAGTTTCCTTCTATTTCCAAATTGAGAATTCCGTCTGAAAGAATCTGGAAACCAGATATTGTTTTGTACAATAAGTAATTTTTTATTAATTGTCTTAATATGATTTCTTTTCACTATAAATTTTCAATATTTATGCTAATTTTTGTTATTCAAACACGACTTATATATAAAATGTTATTTCATTATAAAAATTTGTCAAAATTGTCTAACCATTTTGTCATTTGTGCAATAAATGTCAAAATATTATTATAAATTAAATTTTCTTACCAACGAAATATTTGAGAAAATATTTTAATTATTGAATTTCGATATTAATAAATAAAATAATTTAAATTTTGATTTAATAATAAAAAATATGTTTACAAATGACTTTTTATGGTTTAATTTATGACTTGACTTTTTTATTTACTAGGATATTTAATTAAAAAATTATTTTTAATTTTTTATGATTTTTATAATTATTTTAGAACTATTTTTGTATTATAATACTTAAAAAAAGAGTTTCAATCGTTACCTTTGACAAGGTAAGACTTTAATAAAATTAATTTAAAAATTAAAAAAATTAAAAAAATATACAAATTCAGCATAAAAATCAACTGGGGGCAATTGTCCTGTGGGCAACTGTCCGGCCACCAAATATGTATATATTTTATGATTTTATTTGTTTTTTTATTCGAAAATGATTAAAGTAATTCACTATTGATGAATGAAATTCGAAACAAAAATTAGATTATCATAAATGTACTCTCTTAAGTGCCTAGTGTTTAATACCATTCGAAAGAGATTGGAAGCTCACATTACAAAATTCTGGGAGTGAAGGCCATGGGGCGGATCAGCATTACAGTTATGAAGCATGGTGAACCCGCAGTTGATTGTGAGATAGCATTGCTATGATATCTGATGAATCAATCAAGTTTAGCAATGTGGTGATGATGCTTGTTTTTTTTCTTCAGGACCTCATAACATGCTATAAGGCTTAATAACTTAAAGAATGAGAGAGGATCACAACATCTTATAGATTAGCTATGTTAATCATTCAAAATACTTTTAAATAGTGTCCCTATGAAACTAGATTGAGTGAAATCCAGTTTCTATACTTAATAACTTGAAAGTTGTCGTTACTATAAAATTAGAGTAGGAGAGCCTATTCTTCAATACCTAAAAGGCTTACTGTTTCTGAACGTGATTACGGCAGAAAAGTTTTAGAAGTTTACTAATGAAAGTGAATGGAACCATATATGCCCTGTATTTTATTACCGTTCGAGATCTTTAATAGAGTTTAAGACAATTAAATTCAAAAAATTTCAACAGCAGGATAAACCACAACAAAATTTAACAAAGGTTTGTTGAGACTAACTTATAGAGTTCGTATAAATCAAAGAGCTTTACAAAAACAATAGGCGACAATATTGTAATGAGATAAAAAACTAGTTTAAATGCAGTCTGTGAATAAAAGTTATAATTCAAAATAGTACTTTAAGAATCACATGAAAAATACTATTATATCAATAACATTTGCAGGAATTTATAATGAAATCGATGCAAAAACTCTAAATGAATACTTAAGGACATCTTCTGCAATTTTAGAGGAAAAATTTTCAGAAGAAAATAATCTGGAATGTCATCGTATAATAAATATCATTGCAAGAAGCATTTTAAGATAAAGCGACAAGGTTTTTTAATATTTTTAGTCCTGACGGTGTACGGCTAATCTCCGTACGTTAGGATATTAAACTATGGTGATTTTGAATATATTTTTAATTTCTGATTTCCAATCGAATTTTAAAATATTAATGGTTTAGTTTCTTAATTTAATATTTTAAATTTCAATCTCATCATTGTTTATCAAAGTAAGTGAATGCTTTGAAAAACTCTTATAGGAAGAGTTAGTTAATTTCCAAATAGCTGATAAATTTTGATTAAAAATTGTACTTAAATATTAAAATAATTTTGAATTTTTATGCTTAAAATTTTTTGTTACATAATTTTGTTTTAAGTGCAAAAGAAGAGTTTTAAATGAAATAGAATAAAATTTCCTAAAAATAATTTTATAAAATAAATAATTAAAATTTATTTATATAAATATTTATATATTGTTGTATCTGTAAATTTATCAAAATTGAAAAAGAATAAAAATTTTGAAATAATTTAAAGGCATCAAAAATTAATCACATGATATTTCAAATGTAAGTTATAAAAGTTATATAAAAAAAGTTATATAAAAATTCAAAAAAAATCAAAAAGAATTATTTTCAAGTAAAAAACTTTCTAAATTTATATATTATTTCAAAGAGAGATTTTATATTGTTTGTACATCATAAATAAAAAGCATAATAAAGAATATTTTATAATTTTTATAAAAAAATAATTTACATTTGGAAAGATAAAATAAAAATATCAAAGCTTATAAACTTCGCCCGAACATTAAAGAAACAATATTTTTCCTAAAGCAACCAGTTTTAATACCGGATTTCTTGAATTTTATGTTGTATTGCCATAGGAAAGAAAATTATTTTATGTTATACTATACAGAAAAAAATAAAAGTAATTCCAAATGACAGAAAATATAGTTCATAATAGTAATTCGTTTCCAATTTTGTTAACATAATTATAAAAAAATTAACAAAGTATAAAAAGTCGTTAAAATTGAGGCTTGCAACGAAGCAAATCGTAATTATCATTTTTATAATAAATAATATACAAAATAAATTAAATCTAAAATTAAATTAGATTAATCAATATTTAAAATTAAAAGAAACTCCAGGAACATAATCGCAGGGAGAGTGATAGCAATATTGCTCAACACAAGAAGAACTGTTTGAATAGTAAAGTTGATGTAAGTAATTTTAAGATTTTGTGTTCACAATTTGATAATTACTGGGAGAGGGTGATATTTTAAGCATTGTTGATCAAATCTTTTGATCCTAAAATCAATGTCCAAACACCATTCTCTTCAACTTTATTGAAAGTATTTTCATGATTTAAATGACATAATGATTACATAAACATTGCTTTGATATATAAACTGACATATAAATATCAAATATGTTACTATTAAATGTAACATTTTCTGGACCCCTTGGTCCTCAAATGGATATTATTCGGATATTATTATATTATGACTATATATTATTATATATTATTATAAGTCAATAAATAAATCGATCGAGAATATAATTAACTGTAATTGCTTGCCGTTGAGTTTTGAATGACGTTCATGAATATTCCTGGATTTTTGTTATCCTAATAAATTTATTATTATGCAAGGTGAATTATTTTGTTTTTTTGGCTTGGGTTTTTTTGATATTAAACTTTTATTTGTGGTTTAACGTTATTTTGTTTATTTATTTTTTATTTNTTCGCAAGTAAGATTTGCTATTTCGAAATTGTCGATGATATGATGATTCCATTTGTTTATAATTCCATTTGTGTTATGATGATAAGGACTAGAATTAGCTTTATAATCAACAAATTTTTATTGATATGTTCAATAAAACTTTGTTTTTTATTAAAATATTTAGAAAGAATGTTTTCAAAATCAGCTGAAAAATAAATTATCATTTTTGAAGTTCAAAAAATAGTTGATTTTCGTCTAAATTAATCAAAATTAAAAGTTAAAGTTTAAAAAAAGTATACACTATCGAAAGAAAAGACTTCAAAATTATAAATCAAAAATTGTCAGTGATTTTCATCTTTATCCGCATCGGAAGGCTCATTTAGTATCACCCGTCTTTCCGACAATAATTGTATTTCTTTATCAGTCTATTAATTTTAAATTTCTGAGAGTGAAAAAATTATAACTAAATACATCATGAAAAATTTTAATTAATTTATATTTTGATTATCAATTATAATAATTAGTGCTGCAGATTTTGCTGACAAAATGATGCCAGCTTTAGCAATGGTGAAAAATGATGGAGAAGTATTTTGGCCAGTGCCGACGAAACTCAAAAGTTCCTGTAAAATCGATGTGACGTATTTTCCTTTTGATAATCAAATATGTGCTCTCAAGTTCGGTTCCTGGACATATGATGGGTTTCAAGTAACAATTAAAAATTTAATAATAAATTGTCTTAGAATGTAAAAAGAATAAAATTTCATTTAATTTATATTTGATAAGCGACAATACGGAAGAAATTTAAAAAAAACAAAATTTACACATTTAAAAATAAATTTAAAGACAATATATTTCGACGAATCAACCGATATCTTTGGGTCCATAATTAATAATTGAATTCGCTTGTAAATAAATTCAATAATATTGGTTATGTAATCTGTTGCACCAAATCAATCTAATTGAAAATTCTCAATAAGCTGGTTGAGACTGCCCATAGTACATTAGTTTTTTGAAAACTGAAATATAAAAGAAACATAATTTAGAAGCATAATTTATAGCTCTTGGTCGTTGTCCTCAACTTTTCTTTAATGTACGTAAAGTGTTAAATCACAATTGTTATTCTAAAAATTTTCTTGAAAAAGAAAAAAAGAAAACCATGTTTAAAATACTTTTGAAAGTTAATTCGAAAAATCAGATTGTTTCATCTGATTGTTCTGAGAAAGAAATCAAAATAACATTACATGTTAATATTTTCCGCAAATTTCGCTGCATTGTATCTTATTCTGACCGGTAAATAAAATTTTAAAATGCTTTGTTAAAAATGAATTTTTCTAACAATGACTTAAATTTGAAAATTGTATCACGATCTCAAAACATTCAAAATATGATTATTTAAATACCTCTAACACTTTGGTCTGATATTCTTCCTGAATAAAAATGTTTTCGCTGAGATGTCACATGCATTGAAGAGACTGCCAGTCATCTCTATAAAATATTCAAGAACATGATCGAAAAGAGAGTAAGAGCAATATTGCAGAACATAGGAAAAATGTGAATGTGATATTAATATTGATAATTTCAAGATTCTGTGTAAGCATTTTGATAGTTATTTGGACAGTGTCGTGTAAAGCATTGTTAATTAGGTCGCGTTGTCCTAAAATCAATGTTATTGAGAATTTTTGATTGGCGTGATTTCATGCAATTGATTGTATAATAATTATTTTGCATTCATGTACAGGCGAATTCTATTATTAATCAATGACCAGAATATGTCGGTTGATACGTCGAAATATATTGTCTTGAAATATATTTTTTTAATGGATGAATTTTATTTTTATTTATTTTTTTTAAATAAGTTTCTTTTACTTTTTTTTATTTTTATATTCATGACACTTAATAACATATGCATTTAGTAACCACTTTTAAGTGCTCCTTAAGATTTACTTTGAATATGATTTTTCAGTGAAACGTGACGGAAGATTAAACACTGAGTAAAAGATTTCTATGAGTAATTTTGTTGATTGAAAAATTAGTTTGAATTAAAACGGAAAATTTTCCTCTTTCTCCTTTTCATCAAAAGGTTTCCATACATATATATGTATCATATCTAGTAGTAAACATTATTTTCGTTGACGAAAAATCAATAATTCATTCTATCTAGCAGCGTCTCATTTAATAAATTAATTAACAAACTATAATTATTAATTTAATATTTTCTGAAAAACTATAAATTCTTTTTTTAATTAGGGTTAAATAAATCATCACTAAATTTTTTATTTTATTCAAAAATAATAAACTGATAGAAAATTAATTATACTTTGAAGACGAAAACATTTTATAATTAAAAAACAGTAACCATTTTTTTTAAATTAATATTTAATAAATAATAATTTTAATTATAATTGAATAATTAATATAAATTAAAATGGAAAACGTCACGGATCTGGCTTCAAAAGACACCACAGATCGATTTCAAGTAAATATGAAGTAAAAGAAAAAACTTTCTATTCTCTTTTATTACTATTTCACATTTATAATATTTGGCAGTGAATAAAAATTATTTTTATTGTCTCTCCGAAAAGGAAGTATTTGATTTGATCTGCCTCTTTTAACCTATGAAATTTTGAATTTACACTTAATAAATTGTGTTTTCTTTTATGATAAATACGGAGGAAATACTGTTTATATTGTTAGATTTATTTTAATAGTCGCCCTTAAGTTTATTCCGTATCTGATTTTTTTGGGCGGTTAATAGAAATATCTTTACTATTTTGCCAAAGGCAATTTTAACGAAATTCAAAACGTGCTGATACAACTACAAATTTTTCGGACAGTACAATGACTTCTCCTTCTCTTTTTTGATTTCTTAATCAAACATTACAATAAATATAAATAAATAATATAAATTATTTTTGATAAATTAACGGGGTATTATAATTAAAATTTTATCAGATTTATTTCTTTTTATTGAAAATAGAATATTTTATTAAATATTTTTATTATAATATATAAATTAGAAATACCAAAAAGATAAAGCAATTTTAAAATGTAATAATTTTTTTGTAATTAATTTTGATCTTCTGATTAATAAAGAAAAAATCAATAATAGTTTAGAATTATGTTTTAAAAAAAATCTATGTAACCTTCGTGATGTTACACTTTGAATGAAAAAATTTGAATGGAAAAATAAAATCAACCCCCTGAAAGAATATTAATTTTTTAATTTTTTAATAAAAGTAAAAATACAGATAATAAATAAGTGCATTTATTAAAAATATTGATTTATTAAAAATAATATAATATAATATAATATAATTATTAACAACATCAATATGAGTTTTACAACATTTATTAATATCACAAGCGCATTCACTATTAAACATTTTTCTTGATCGATATATTTCTGAATTCAAACTAATTATTTTCAATAAATGAAAATCTGTTAATAAAAATTATTAATTATAAAGAATCTAATTGGTTAAAATTAAATCTAAACATTTTTAAAAAGTACATATTAAATTATACTATTAAAATTTTAAATTACATTAAAAATTAAATAATACATTCAAAAATTATTTTAAATCTTTTTTACTTTAAAATTAAATTAAATTATTTTTAATTAGTAGGAATCAAAGAAAATATCAATCATCCATCTGTGTAGGAGAGGCACAATCCGAATCAACATACAACATGCACAATATCAACACAAAATTCAAAACATTCCTCAAAATAATATTTTTAGATATGTGGAAAAAAATTGCATATTAAAATTTTAACTAGAAAAATTTATAAAAAGGTTGAAAATAATTTTTAAAAGAAAATAATAAATTTCGGATCAATATTAATAAGAGCATTTAGACAATTTTCATTAGCATCTTTATTATTATTACATTTAGAGTCATTAAATCTCTCGGAAGATCTTTCACTGTTGAACTTCGCTCTAATTGGTTTTTTTAATGTCTATTTTTAATCATGATTATTCGAACAAATAATTTCTAATTCTTTTTAAAATATTTACTTTACAAAAACTTTCATTAAAAATAATAATTTTAACCAAAACTCAGAATAATAAAAACTTTATAAAATTGATAAAAATGAATTTAATTTAAATCTAATTAAATACTTTTCTTTTTGTTTTTTTTTAAAAATATTAAACTTAATTTTAATTGTTAATTTAAAAAATATAAACTTATCAAATTATTATTTTAATTATGTTCGAATATTCAATCATTGTAAATATACAATAAAATACCAATTTCCATCTGGGTGGGAGAATCACCATTCTAAATTCAGCATACTTAAATCAATAAACATCATCACTACATTCACACATATGAATATAATTTAAAATATTCCTCATAAATATAATATTAGTAATAACAAAATTCAGATTAATATTTTTAAATATTCTATAATTTGTTTTAATAAATAAAGAAAAGTAACGAGATAGGCAAGTAAAAAAAACCAGAAACAGGACACAATAAATTATTTTATTGTACACCTGAGATATAGAAATACTTTTGAAGCGTTAAAGTTAAATTTGGTTTTTAATCTTTAATCTTTCTGGAAGGTCAACGCAGAGAAGTATTCTGCAACTGAGAAAAAACTAAGTTAACTTTTGTGTTGCACTGGTATCCATCAGATTAAATTATTGTTTTAGTTGAACTAAGGAGCATGGAACTCAATATTTTATGATTTATCGAATGACCTTTATAAAGTTATGTGGTATAATTTCTTTACTAAATGAGTATTTGGAGCCTAACTGTATATTAATTGATTGTTGAAAAATAGATTTATATACTGAAGCTTTGTGTGAAATTGGTTATTGACTATAAAGTGTTACTGATGAATTTGTGTTCACTACCCATATATTTGTGTTGGATGAACCTTTTATTCAGTTGTAGTCAGATAATAAAATTGGAATGAATAAAGTTAAAGTTGAATTTAATTTGAAAACCCAACAATATTATATTATACATCTGTCAAGAAAGTACCTGAAATCAGTCATTTTAAAAGGTCACCAAAGCAATTGTCAGAATTTTTTAGTCCTCACGTTGATACAACTGTCGCCTATACTGACACATAGTTTGATCACCATTTTGTTTGTTTACAATGCTGGACATTATCAGTTCATCTGAAGTACGTTTAAATAATTTAAAAATGGATAACAATAATGAACAAACAATTTAACTCAAATTAAGCATTGCAAATGAAACTTTCTGTGCCAAATCATAAGAAATGTTACAGAAGGCTTATGTTGAATCGACTTTATCAAACACACGAGTCTATGAGGGTTAAAACACATTCAAAAGCGTTCGGGATGTGGTGGAACATTTTTCTTGCTCTGGTCAGATAAGAACGTCTACCACTAAAGCCAATAACGCTAAAATAAAGACAAAGGTAAGTGAAATTGCCCTTTAAGGCTGAGAGATAACCACTGGACTTTCTGTTTTTCATGAATCAATTAGTACCATTGTAAATTTTTTGAGTATGAAATACGTTGTGCTTGACTAGTTCCAAAAAAAAACTTGAATTTTCTACAAACACCTTATCTTGTACAGATTGCTGAATAAACATTGGAACGAATGAATTCAATATCCAGGTTCATCAAACGCATTGTAACTTGTGACGAGGTATGGATTTGCGTTTTTGACATGTAAACCAGTCAACAAGTTTCAGAATGACGACCATGTCGGAGTAGATCAAAAATGAAAATAATGTTAATTATTTTCTTTGATTATCAGTATATTGCATTTTGAATTCTTACCAGAAGGTCAGACCGCAAATAAAGAATATTATCTGGGATTTATACAGTGTTTAAGAGAGATATTTCGTTGAAAAAGGCCAAATTGGTGGAAATAAAGTTCATGGATTTTGCACCATCTCACAAAGCTACTATTTTGTTTGAATTTCTGGGTAAAATCTTAACTAATATTATAGAACAATCAGCGTATTCTTCGGATATGGTTCTGGTAAACTTTTTACTCTTTCCGAAACTGAAATTACCACTTCAAGGCAACCAAGTAAATAGAAAGGATTAATAAACATTCTCGACGAGAACTTAGATTACTCCAGAAAATTCATTCAAAAAATTTTTTTATGATTGGATTATTCGTTGGCAGAAATGTATTCTTTCAGAAGGCGCCTACTTCAAAGGAGCAACAATAAATTTAGTTAAATAATAAAAATTTGTTTTTTAAAACGTATTCTTGAGGTGTCAAAATTTTATTTTATTGTTAAGTTCCATTTCTCTTTAACTTTGAACTAGTTTCATACCCACAGGATTATATTAACTACTTTTTTGTATCAACAGGTAAAGATGTTCAGCATTTACAGAAATATACCAGAATTATGTTTCTTAAAGAATGATTCGAATGGCTCATTATTATTTTAATAATTATATTTTTCAGAATATATTATCTCAACATTTCATAAATTGTATTTTTGTATTCTTTGAAAAAGTAAATGTCATAACTTAGAATTTGAAGTCAATTTTAAAAAACAGATTTATTTCAAATTTCTTTAACAATAAGTTTGAAATTTAAGTATTAGACATTAAATAAGGTTTCATTAATCATTCATCATAAAATACCAATAAAATTGTCTAAACGATCTTGATATCTATTTCTGCAAATATTACAACAATATAATATAATATAATACATATATTAAAATATCACGTTGACCATCCTGATTTATATACGATGAAGAAGTCTATGAAAATAAGTACAAAGATTCATACATATTATGATTGTTCATGTTGAAACATTATTTCAGTTTAATTTATTACATCGTCCCCAATGAACTTTATTAATATTCAAAAAATTAATCGTAGAAACTTAAACCTCGGCCTAAATCTAATTTAAATATTTCTGATGACAAATAGAAGTAGGCGGAAATTTATTCATATTAATATTTAATATCATTTTATTTCCCATGATACAACGGATGGTGCTATGAAATATAACCGATATTGAATCTATTTCGATAATAATATATTTTATAAAAAATCAACAAAATTATAAATTATAGAAAACTTAACTTAAGTCATTAAATATTGAATTTTTGTAACAAGATTTAATTGTAAAAAATATTTTAACTAATATAAAATAATTCTATAAAGCAATCGTGATTTTTGTGAATTATTTATAATTTTAAATATTATTTGAGTATTAATAAAATATACCATAAATGTAACAGATATATAAAAAACGAAATTAATACAGATAATGGACCACAAAAATGTGGAACAAAAAACACATTCGTTCGGATTCCTTGAATTAAATTATAAACTAAGAATAATAAATTTATAAATAATAATAATTATTATATTTTTTGTCGTTTTTTTGTGTGTAATTTTCCCAATTAAAAAAGCAAATATATATTATTGATTTTATTTATAATTATATTCAATAATAATTGAATTTACTGCTCATTGGGATGAGGATAAAATAAATTCGTCGAGCAAAAACTTTCAAGGACGGCAAAAGTTATTTTTAATTTGTGTACAGTAAAAAATTAATTTTTCTTTTTTATAATTTTTTTAAAATTAAAATTCGATAAAAGTTATTTTATTAATTTTTAAATGATCTAAGTATATATATATATATATATATATATTTACTAAAGTGATAAACGATCGTATACTTATTGGTATAATCTATTTTTAATATGATAGTAGCTCGTAAAACGAGAAGCAGTATTCTTCTTAATAGAGTTAGAGAAAGACTTGTGTTATGTTTATACAAATTCATTTTTTATAAATATATTTTAATTAGAATGTATTAAAATAAACTAAATAAAATCATAGGAAAGCATTTATTTTATTTTTCATTAAATAAAAGAAATTGAAAATCATATTTTTTAATGGAAATTGTTTTATTTTTGCTTTTCGAGGAAATAAATAATATTTTATTTTATTCAATAACTTTTTTACATCGTTTTTTTGATATTATGAATATAAAAGTTTGATAAGTTAGTATTAGAACGACCAATGTAAAGCAAAAAAGTATTTTCTTTTAAATTGCAACAAATAAAAATAGTTGCAAAGACTTACTTAAAACTTCGATAATCCTTCACAATTTTAAATAACTATAATAACTTTTAACGAAATACAAATTAAAGGAAAGTTTCAAATGTACAAAACACCAAAAACAAAGAAAAACACTAATCTATAAATACTTAATTAAGATTAAAGTAAAATTTTATCAAGTTTTATATAACTTTATAAGAAAAAAGAGCTCCAATGGAACATTAGTAGAAAGGAACTAACAATTAACCACGCTACGTAAATAATTAATAAATAAATAAACAAAAGAAAAAACATAGCATCAATGTTGTATCGTTGTTACCTGTTACATTCTGTATTTGTTACCAAACTGAAAATTGAAATTAAATGCGGGCATCAGATCACGGATAATTAACATTTTTTCAACGTTTTTTATACACTTACCGGGTTGTTATTGTCCGTTCAGGTGGAATTTTGCAATCGATTTTAAAGTATCTATCTTTTTAGTCAGATCATTGAAATTTTGAACACAGTCCAGAACTCCAATTCATCAATCAATGTTTAATACTTCATTTAAAAATCTGAACAAACTTTAAAAAATTATTTTATTTAAAATATTTACTATAAATTTTATTGGTTAAAATAAAATTATTTTTATAATTATTTAAAAACATTAATTTGATTTAATTATTTAAAAATTTACAAAAATAAAATTACTGAAGTTATTTAAAATTTACAATAATAAAATATTAAAAATATGAATATTAAATCTAAATCTGAATAAATTAGTTTCAGATTATAAGAATTAAAATATTAATCATCCATCCGATTAGGAGAGACAAAATCATAAATCAACACACAACATTTAAACATGCAAACAATATACAAAACATCAACAGTCCAAATATTCTTCACAAATATTAAAAGCTCTCTTTATGCATGTGGTTATTAATTTTTAAATTTTTTTGTTCGTGAGATTGAGAGAGCCATTATTTTATTAATCGGTTTAAATAATACAAATTATTTATTTTTGAAATATCACGGCTTTAATTAATAATTCCAACAAATCCTATTCGTGTATATCTCCCCAAACTGTACTTGGCGATTTTCTTAATTCGAACATTATGTTCTTCCATTAAACTTTCTTTTACTTTCAAACATTAAACTTTTACTTCTAATGCGGAAATTAATTAACATAGTTTTTATCTTTTCCGGATCCATCAGACCCACAACGTCATTTTATTGATGTTAGCATATAAGGTTCGGTATCCAGACACAATAACGAGAGCAGATAAATCTCACGAAGGATTAGTTTCCATGATGAGTATGTGAGAAAATACTGATCGGTTATGAGGAAACTGCACAGAAACATTACATCATTTGAGTCTCTCTGCCGTTGACTGACATATATTCTGTGTTCATGGTGGTCTATCGCCGCCAATCGTGATATTTGATCAAATTTGAACTCTTGATCGGGAATAAGAGGTGTAACACAATGTCAACATTTCAATCATTACTTGTACGGGAAAAAATTTAAACTGAGAACGGACCATAAAGCTATAACGTTCATGTTTCATACAAAGAAACCATTAACAGCTCAATTTCAAACGTGGATGAATTATTTGTGTAGTTTAGATATAGAAATAGAATACAGGAAAGGAGAACTACACAACAACGCGGATATGCTATCCAGACGAAATTGCGACACGTGTACCCAGTGTCAAATGGAACATGAAGAAGCTAAAAAGGGTAAGAATAAGAGTAGATTATTAGCAGTGACTACAAGAAGCCAAGCGAGAGCAGATCAAAAAGAATGGATACCAAAAGAAAAACGGAACGATTTAATCATACAAACACATAGATTATTGTGTCATGCAGGAGCAGAAAAAGTATACGAATATCTGAGGGACAAGTTTGGAGGAAGAAAAAAAACAGTAGAGGAAGTAGTCGGAACATGTATAGAGTGCCAACAAACAAAGACAATGACCTCGAAGACAAAGGAAGAAAACGTTAAAATAACAGCGTCAGAAATATTTGAAAAGGTTTATATAGATATATGTGGACCGTGGCATGAAACAGTAAGAAGAGAAAGATACATTCTCGGAATGATAGACCATTTTAGCAAGTACATTAGCTTGACGGCAATCAAGAGACAGGACGAAGACAATTGTACAAACAATATTACAAAAATGGATATTAAAATTTGGTGCACCAAAGGAGATACATGTTGATTGTGGTAAGAGTTTTGAGGCAAAAAAAGTTAGAGAAATGTTGGAGAATAAAGGCGTTAAAATAATTTTCTCCAGTCCATACCACCACAATACAAACGGAATAATCGAAAGACAATTCAGGACCATTCGTGAATTTATTCAAGCTAGTTTAAAAGAAAGAAATGCCATGAGTTGGGCAGATATATAACTAGAAGTGGAATTCGCATTAAATGCAACAAAACAAAAAACAATAGGGTGCAGTCCAGTGGAAGTGGTGTTTGGTAAGAAAATAGACAGACAACAGTTGTACAACGGAAGCAAAATAGACCGAGAGGATATAAGAAAAAGAATAAAAGAAAAGAACATCACGGAAGTAAAGGAGACCAAAAGAGTATACAAGGTTGGAGAAATGGTCTGGATACAGAAGGAAATAAGGACGAAAGGCGAAGACAGATTCGAGGGACCATATGAAATCATAGAAAAGATCCATGATAGGAGTTATAGGCTGAAGGATAAAAATGATAGACAAATAATACGGAATATTGAAAAATTCAAAAATTTCAAAAATGTGAAGGACTCATGCGAAAATTCATCCTTTAAATTTTTGAATAAATATTTTTTTATAAATAATATTTGAAATAAGTAAATATTTAAAATCAAAAGTTTTTCTAATAATGTAAAAAATATCGTAATTAATTTTAAAAAGTTATTTTCGAGAATAATCGATTTTTATTTGTAGTGTAAAAAAACATAAAATGAAATTAATTGGGAAATAATGGATTTTTAAATAATTGATTAAAAAAATATATATAAATACAATGATAAAACAGGTTGTAATAATTTTAAAAGTTATTCTAAATAATGTTGTAAAAAAATTTTAATTAAGACTTTTATCATTAACGTATCATAAAAATAATAAAATTTGTAAATATTGAAAAAAAATAAAACATTAAAATCTTTATTAATTAGAAATGTTTCAAAAAAAAGAGAAATAACATTAAACTAATTCTAAATAAAAAATATCATTATGATTAATTTAGTAAAAAATATGACTACAAAATTTTGTTGGTTTTTAATTTAAAAATAAGGATGTAAATTTTCAAATAAATAGAATTAAAAATTTTCAATTTTAATATAACTT